>PVIY010056383.1:0-13331 GCA_004026745.1 Myrmecophaga tridactyla | reverse complement strand
TTTTACTTCTTCCTTTCCAATTTTGATGCCTTGTATTTCTTTTTCTTGTCTAATTGCTCTGGCTAGAACTTCCAACACGATGTTGAATAACAGTGGTGATAGTGGACATCCTTGTCTTGTTCCTGATCTTAGGGGGAAAGTTTTCAGTTTTTCCCCATTGAGGATGATATTAGCTGTGGGGTCTTTTTCTTGGCCAGCTTTCCCGCACCTTTCTTCTTCTTGTCCTCGGGCAGCAGCATCACAAAGCTCAGAGAACAGTTGCTGCCACTGAAGGCTTGCTAAGATATTGGGAAAAAAACATATAGTTGAATCACAGGATCATTAAATTTCCTGCCGATATTGGGTGTTTGGCATCAAAGACAGTGTTCTGGGGATTCATAGCCATCTGGCTCTTGCCGCATCCCCGATGAGTTGCTTGGTGTGGGTGAAGGCCATGTAGCTGGGGGTGGTGAGGTTACCCTGGTTGTTGGCAGTGCCCCCCACCCTGCCCTGCTGGGACAGCCCTCGCCCCCACGATTAGGTGGTGCTCAGGTCAATGCCGACGCTGTCCCTTGAGCAGCAGCCATGGTTTCTGAGATGTTTTCTCCCACCACCTTTGATGGAGTTTGGAAATCTTGATCACGGAAAATCTCCACGGGTGGGCTCACTAAGCAATCTAACTGTGCAGCTGGTGTCCCCCCACCCCCCACTGCTACCCTCCTCACAACTTTGAGCCTAGATCCATCCTGCCATCCTGATTCCAAACAGCAAATAAAGCTCTTGGGAGGTTTATTATGACTAATCCAATCTCTTGCGCTCTATTGTATAACTTACAGCAAGGACTCTTTTGATCCAGGCAACTTCAACTTAATTGTTTCTTACACTGCTTTAGCAGTCTGCAAGCTGCTTCTGCCTGTAGGGCAAGTTCTGGGAGGGTGAGCCCCCTTTTGCATTTTCTTGTTCAATCTTTCAGGCTTCCACCTGATAGGGTGGCACTGACACACAGGCACCCCAGTATGCACATAGGGGTTACCCTGCTCCCTCTGTAACTGGGCCTGGGACCCACAAGGGGAGTACAGGCTGGCTCCACACCATGCCAGGGTGAGAGAGGGTGTAGCAAAGGCAACCAGGAAATTTGCCCACCATTTTTCAAACTCCTTTTTCTTAATTTGGCACTTACCCAGGTACTGCAACTTTTTAAACAGGCTATCTGGAATTTTGAGGGAAATAGCTCTGTGAGTTTTTGCCAGTTGTTCAAAGATTCTGTAGGCTAAAAAAATGTCACCCTGAAGCATCTTATGCCACCATCTTGGTTGACTGGAAGTCTGTTTTTGGATTTTGTTAATTTCATCGTAATGTGTCTTGTAGATCTCTTAGGGTTGTTGAGCTTCCTGGATGTGTATATTCATATCTTTCATTAGATGGAGGAGTTTTTGGCCATTATTTCTTCAAATACTTTTTCTGACCCTTTCTCTCTTTCATATCCACCTGAGACTCCAATGATGTGTACTTTGGTATGCTTGATAGGAACCCACAAGTCACTCAGGTTCTGTTCCATTTTCTTCATTATTTTATTCTTTCTACTCCTCATACTGGATAATTCCTATTGTCTTGATTTTTTAAGTTTGCGGATCTTTTCTTTTTCCTCTTCAAATCTGCTGTTGAATCTGTCTTTTTTTTTTCATTTCAAGTGCTGTACTTTGCAGCTCCAAAATTTCTTTTTGGTTCCTTTTTAGAACTTCCATCTCCTTATTCTGTCCAGACAAGTTTTTCCCAATTTCCTTTAGTTGTTGGTATATGGATTCTTTTAGCTCATGGAAAATATTTAAGATTTAATATTTTATTTAAAGTCTCTGAAGAATACTTCCAATGTATAAGCTCCTCAGAGATGGTTTCTGGTATATTCTTTTTTTTTTTTTCCTGTGAATGGGCCATACTTTCCTTTTTCTTTGTGTATTTTGTAATTTTTTTCTGAGAAGTGGATACTGTGAATATTTTATGGTAACTCTGGAAATTTAGTTCTCCCACTCCTCTGGGATTGCTGGAGTTTTTTTATTGCTGTTGTTGTTATAGGCAGAGCCATCAATTTGTGAAATTTCCAAACTATTTTTTTTTGCTCCTTGTTCTAGTTTGCTAGCTGCCAGAATGCAACACACCAGAGACGGATTGGCTTTTAATAAAAGGGGATTTATTTTTGTTGGTTCTTCAGAGGAAAGGCAGCTAACTTTCTACTGAGGTTCTTTCTTACATGGAAGGCACAGGATGGTCTCTGCTGGTCTTCTCTCCAGGCCCCTGGGTTCCAACAACTTTCCCTGGGGTGACTTCTTTCTGCATCTCCAAAGGCCTGGGCTGAGCTGCAAGTGCTGAGATGAGGAATGCCAAGCTGCTTAGGCTGTGCTAGGTTGCGTTCCCTCATTTAAGCACCAGCCAATTAAGTCAAACATCACTCATTGCAGCAGACACACCTCCTAGCCGACTGCAGATGTAATTAGCAACAGATGAGGTTCACGTACCATTGGCTTATGTCCGCAGCAACAAGACTAGGTATGCTTACCTGGCCAAGTTGACAACTGAATCTAACTAACACACTCCCAAATGGGGAATGGGAAATGACAAGAAGAGAAAAGAAAAATGTTCTACCTCCATAAGACTCCTCTGTTGCTTTTCCGCAAGGGGCTTTGGAATGGCTGCCCTCACAGCTGGCCCCCGGTGAGCTGATGAAGCTGTCTAAAGCAGTTATCTGTGATATGACCACATATATGCCCAGATTTTGGAGAACGTGGACCTTATTGCCCAGCCTGGCACCAGCAAGCTGCACCCAAGCCCAGGCTGCATTCCCCACAGCTGCCACCTAGCTGAGGGATGGGGGATGGCAGCTACTACACACACTGGAATTCACCAATACTTACTGCAATTTACCAGCCTCATCCTCCAGCTCTTCCCTGAATGCTACATGCTAGCCTCTAGAGTTCCAAAACAGTTGACTCAGATACTTCCTGCCAGCTCCATAGTTGTTTTGGTGGAAGGACTGATTCCTGGATCTTTCTACTCTGTCATCTTCCTACAGTCCTCTCTCTGGTCTGGCATTGTTTTACTTGCAAATTTGGATTTTTGAAAAGAAGAGCATGGCATTTGACAACTTCCTCAATTTTTTCTCTTTTACAGCAATATCTATGCTTTTCTTTGAATCTCTCGCCTTCTTCTGTTCAATCCCCCTTCTCTTTTCTCTTCTCTCTTCTCAGTTTAGGGAACTAGAATAAACTGATTGATATATCTGATTTTCAATTCCTAGGAGAGAAATTCTGATTGATTGGCTCTGTTTAGGCAGTGTTCAGTCTTGGTAAAATTGACCACAACTAGGGGAGTGTAAAGTTATATAACCAAGGTGTACCGGTTTGAAGCTATTATGTACCCCAGAAAAGCCATGTCCTTTAATCCTCATTCAGTATTGCTGGGTAGGATCTTTTTTATTGTTTCCATGGAGATGTGACCCACCCAGTTGTGGGTGGTAACTTTTGATTAGTTGGTTTCCATGGAGATGCATCTCCACCCATTCAAGGTGGGGTTGCTTACTGGAGCTCTTTAAGAGGGAACTATTTTGGAAAAAGTTTGAGAGCCAAGAGAACCAACAGGGCCCATACAGCCAGAGATCTTTGGAGATGCCAAAGGAGAACACCCCAGGGGAATTCTTTTGAAACAAGAAGCCAGGAGAAAAACCTAGCAGACATCCTTATGTGCCTTTCCAGCTGACAGAAGTGTTTTAGACCCATCGGCCTTTCTTCAATCAAGGTAGCTTTCCCTGGATGCCTTAGTTTGGACATTTTCATGACCTTAGAACTGTAAACTTGCAAAGCCATTCTATTTCTGATATATTGCATTCTGGCAGCTTATACCCTAAAACACAAAGTTACTAGACACCTCTGTGAGTCAGGAGGAAAACTCTCAAAGAAGCAAGTTTGCAAACCAGGCAGATATCCCCAAAGTTTCTTAGTTGTACTACCTTCATTTTGGATTTTAATTACTTGTTTCTTCTCTCTTTTTTTTCTTTATCAGTCAAGCTAAATGTTTGTAAATTTTATTGATCTTTTCAAAGAACACTTTTGGTTTCTTTGGTTTTTAGGTTCTCTCAATTGTTTTCTATTCTTCATTTCATTTGTTTCCCCTCTAATTTTATGATTTCTTTCCATTTTGCCTTTTTTTCCTAACTCACCAGTTTCTATTTGCATTTGTTATTAAGTCCTTGTTTCTTAGATTCATTTCTTGGCCTTTATCAAGCTTCTTATTTGAATGTATAATTAATTAATTTCTATGTTTTGTGATTAGAATTATGCATTTAAAGTTTCATATTGCCCTCAGTATGCCGTTAGCATGTTTCATAGTTTTGGTATCTAGTGTTTTCACTGTCTTTATATTCTTGTTCTTATTTTGTCTTTTTTTTATAAAGTGTTTTCAATTTATTTATTTAAAAATGAAAAACATCTAGTAAAATCTCTGGCTGTGTATTAACATATATTATTCTTTTTTATAATTCTATTTTTTATTGTGAAAAATAACATATATACAAAAAAGCAATAAATTTCTAAGCACAACATGCCAATTAGTTGTAGAACAGATTTCAGAGTTTGGTATAGATTACAATTCCACAATTTTAGGTTTTTACTTCTAGTTGCTCTGAGACTCAAAGAAATATCATGTAATAATTAAGGAATCATAACCATTTGTTAAATCCTATCATCTCTGTTATAACTTTACCTTCTCCTTTGATCTTTCTCCCAGTCTTTAGGGGTATTTGAGCTATGCCCATCTGACATTGTTTTTGATTCAAGAGTTATTTGGGAGAGGGTTTTGTTGGGTTTTTTTTTTTTTTTTAATTTCCACCTGGGAGCTCTTGGTATTAGGTTACATTTTAATTGCACTGTCAGAATATATGATCTGAACTCTATCTACTTTATTACGGTTTCCTTTGTGTCTTACATATGGCCAATTTTTGTAAATATTCTAAGAGCTCTTTAACAGAATATGAATTATATATTTAATTGCTCTTTTGCTTTGCATACTTCTGAGACTTGATCTCACGAGGACTGAGAGTGGCATACTATAATCTACGATTACCATTGTATTTCTAATCCTTTCTCCTTCCATTTCCTGCCATTTCTTGTTTTGTATATTGTAGTGCTATTATTGAGTGGATATAGTTCTTAATCACTCTCTATTTTGTGGATCAGGAATTTGATCATATAAAGTGATCCTTTTTGTCCTCTTTAATACTATGGGTTTTTTTGCCTTGAGTTTAACTATGCTCATATTAATATAATAATATTGCAAACCTTATTCCTTTTTTTTACATTTCCTTGGGATGATTCTTGCCCATCCTTTTACTTTTGATCTTTCTAAGTCCCTTTGTTGCAAATTGATTATATATATTTAACTCTCCTATTTATCAGTGGTTTATTTGGGTAAGGAACATAAGATGTAGGTTTAATTTACATTCTCCCTCAAGTCACTATTCCCATATATATTACATAATCAAGCCATTTATTACCTAATCAAGAAAAGGCTCTTAATATAATCTGCTTTTTTTTTTTTTTTTTTTTTTTTTTTTTTTTTTTTTTTTTTTTGTCTCCCAACAGCTCTAGATTTCTGTGGCTCCTCAAGAGGTCACTCTTAATCTGTGGACTTGGAGTTATTTTATTTCTATTCAGAAGGATATCCCTTGATGCTGTGTTCATTAGCCTCAGATCAGGCCTCCCGCAGCCTGTCACGGCTGCCCACGTGCTGAAGCTTCTCCCTGAGGAACATCTCAGGAGCCTCTTTACCTACGATGGAGTCTGGTGAGATATTGAGCATCCTCTCTCTTCTGTCCTCTTCTATCTTGGTCAAGACATCTCCCTTGCCCATGCTGTGGTTCCTCTGCCCCATTGTGCCCATTTGACAGATGGTTCTCTACTTTCCTGATCACTAAAGTGATTCCAAACTGTGGGAACCAGGAGTAGCCTTGTGCGTAGAAGTAGTCTCTGTTCTCTCTAGCAAAGTCCTTTAAAACATTGGAGGGCCTATTTGGCCCAAACTAGGAAAGATGCTGTTGTCCTGTCTCTTTGCCCTCCCCTTGTGGTAGGGCAAAGACACCGCTGGCATTCATGGAGGCCTCTCTTTAAAGAAGTTAAGTGTGGGGTATAATTCAAGTGGGGAAGGGGGGTCTTCAGCCATCATCTCCTCCCCCTGAGCCCTCCCTGTGGCTCTAGGAGGGTTTTGGATTTCAGGGTCTCAAACTCTATTAGGCCAGCCTAGTGTGGGAGGGGAGATCCTCAGGGTAGCAAATCACGGAGTTAGATCTCACGTTCCCTCTTATCAGGCAGCCCACCCACCATCACCACCCCAACCATCGTTCACAGTCTTCTTGCTTGTTTTAGGCTGTTCCCGAAAAATCAGTGCAAATGTGAAACCACCAAGAAGCACAAGAGCTATAACTTCCAGGACGCCTATAACCAGCGTGACCTTCCAGCGGTGAAAGCGAGAAGACAGGAGGAATTTGAACACTTTCAGAGGAGGTAATGCAGCCCCTGAGCACTCTCAGATCCCGAGGTAGCGTCGAAGCTCTCTCTTCTGTGTCCTGAGGTACTATAGCCTAAGAGAGAGGAGGGGACTTCTAACACACGTTGTGTAGAAGAATGCCAGGCATTGTACTACACACTTCACTTGCAATAGCCCATTTCACCTCCTAACAACCTTCTTAAAAATTATTACCCTGTTTCATAAATGTGCGACTGAAGTTCAGGGAAGTGAAAGCAACCAACCAAAGTCACACAGCATGTAAATGGCAGTGGTTAGCAGTCATATTGCCCTGTCCTCACGGCCCTGGGGCATTGGCCAAGGGGCCATTGAGGCCCAGAACCTCTACCCTGGAGCCACAGCAGGGAGTCACAGGGCCTGGGGGCAAGGGCGTGCTTCTGGCTCTAATTCCCACCCCTCTGGTTCAGCGATGGCTCTCTTTCTTGCAAGACCTCTGGGAAGAACTATTAGGAATAAACAAATGAAATAAAATTCAGAAAACAGCCTTTAGAAATGAAGACTTGAAAAACTTTGTATGTATAAAAATTTCAAATAAAAAAAAGGAAAATGAAAAGAGGAATAAAGATGCTTTGAAACATCAACGTGATGTTGCTGGCATAACCTCAAGGAATTCATAGCCATCACCGAGTTTCATTCATTTACACCAAGTATCTTATTCATTTATGTATCGGTAACGTGCTGTCTCACTACTGTGTGCAAAGCCACAAGTTAAACATTCAGAATCTATCAACCAGGATTGTTGGCTTGAAATAGCAGAGATTGATTCTGGCTGGTTTGTATGAATAGGGAAATTATTGGAAGGACCTTGGGGCCTTGGAATTGAAATTGCTGGAAGGAGTAGGATGACCAGGCTGGAAAGTCAGGCAAGAACCAACGAGCCACTGAATGGGGAGCAGGCTCTGGTCTCCATGTTGTCATTGCCTCCTTAGCATCGGATTGACTGAGCCTAAGTCATGCCTCAGGGAAGGGAGAGGGTGAGTTGGGTTCCTCCAGATTTGATTTTGGAGTTATCTACTTTCCCCCAAATTACATGTAAATGGAAGCTTCCCCAGAAGAAAGATGGAAGCACCAAAGGAAGAGGGTATTGAAAGCTGGACACTCGTGGAATACACAAGTGATTCCAGCATGGATTTTAAACTCTGGCCTCCATCGTGACCTAGCTGAGTGAGAAACTATGGAACTCAGTAATGGCAGGTGGGAGCAGACTCCTGTGTTCTGGTCCCATATCCTCTAGTTCCCCAAGCTGGTGATCTTGGACAAGTTGCTTAAACTCTCTGTACCTCAGTTTGTTCCTCTGTAAAATGGGAATAATAATAGTGCCTCATTCCTAGAGGTATTGAGAGGATATGATGAGTTGATCTATGGAAAGAACTTAAAACTGCATCTGGTTTGTAGTGGTCCTGAAAAATCTTTATGGCCACCACCATCAGTAGGACCCTGATCTCAATGAAATTATACAAGAGGAGAGGAAGTACAGAAAGTATTTATAGAACTATAAATCCACTTCATTGATGCTCACACCAGCAGGGCCTTGTGCTCTGGCTCTGGGCTCCCATAATACCGTCTGCCTGCCCCTACCAAGATGGTTTCCACTGTTTGTCTATTTCCTGGTTTCTGTGCCATTATTCTGTGAAGTCCCTGAAGTCCACAACTTGAAGCTCCTGGCGGAGAGCCTGACCCAATGTAGGGCTCAGCAAATGTCTGTAGAATAAGTAGACGGTATAAGGGGAAGCACGGAGCACTCATTTAGGTAGGGCAGTGCAGACACTGCTGAGAGAAAGGAGGCGGTTGTCTCCCCCAAGGATGCTTTTGCCTCATGTGTGCAAATTGCAGGAGTGTGGTGGAAGGGAGGGTGTATAGGGAAGGAGCTTGGAAGACCGGGAGATGGAGAAGGTGAGATGAGGGAGTGCAGGAGAGGGATAAGAAGATAGGAGATGGGTGACTGTTGGGAGGGGGTACTGGTCTGGAGGGAGCTGAGCAGAACAAATTATAAGAAGGAACAAATTCTGAGACCAATGGAAGAAAGGTTTATTTGATCTGGAACTGAACTTTTCTGTACTGCATAATCTAATTCAACCTACCTGTATAGTTCATTTGAACAACTGAAACACAGGAAGCACAGGATAAGAAAGAGGTCCTTTCTCTATAGATTATTATATGCCTGGGAACACCATAGAGTATATTAAGCAGAAAATCAGAAAGTATTGGCAAAGTCCCCTGAGGGAAAGGAGAAAGACTATGGAACTATTAAACCTTACCGGCAGGGAACCCCCTCATACTGTGTCAAACTTTAGGGACACCCAAGTCAATAGGCTATGCCCTCAATCATGAGGCTTACTCTTGTGAAGCTTATGTAGGTAGTGGAGAAGCTTAGACTACCTATAGGCATGCCTAAGAGTTACTTCTGGAGGACCTCTGTTGTTGCTCAGATGTGGCCTCAGTCTCTCTAAGTCCAACTCTGCAAGTGAAATCATTGCCCTCCCCCCTACATGGGACATGACGCCCAGGGATGAGTCTGGCCCTGGCACAGTGGGATCAACAATTCTATCCTGACCAAAAGGGGGAAAAGAAGTATAACTAAAAAAGTATAAGTGGCTGAGAGTTCAAATAGTGTTGAGTGGCTACTCTGGACATTGCTCTTAAGCAAGCTTCATTAGACCTTGCTACCTATCATAACTTGCCAACCCCTAACCAAAACCATTCCAGCCAATCCTAAAGAACAGCTAGGGCAATATTTGGGATTCCACAAGGGTTCCAGGCACTAGAGTAACTTTCCAGAAACCTACAACCTCCAGATGGGTCGCTGGTCCAGATCAGTCCGGAAACCTAGCCCAGCCTCTCCAGAACATCAGATAGTTCCATCTCCCTACCCCATATTAGTGACAGACCCTTCCAATATCAAAAATTTAAAATTGTCATAACCCAAACAACCCCAAAGAGAGGTATGGAAAGATCAAAGGTAATGGTGGAATTATACATGGAAGATAGGACTTAACAAATGAATGTGAATGCTGAATCATTAAATTGATAGCTTGTTTAGTCTCCAGTATTTTAGAGCAGCTAGAAGTAAAACCTAAAATTGTGAAATTGTAACCCATGTCAAAGTCTGAAATATGTTTTACAACTAATTGTGGTGCGGTGTTTTGAGATTTATAGCTTTTTTGTATATATATTATTGTTCACAAAAAAAAAGAAGGAAAAAAAGGTCGAGTGTGTTGATTTAAAAAAAAGTATTTAAGTCCTCTAACCTCCTATATTCTGGAGCAGCTTTAGAAGGAAAAATATGAGAGGATCGTATGGTAGCCCATGGCAAACTTGGGGATCTGTCCTGTAACCACTTTTTTAAGAGTGCTTTGAAAACGATTGCTTTTTTATTCTTTGCTTTGTATATATGTTATACTATACAATTAAAAAGTTTTAAAAAAAAAAAAAAAAAGAAAAGAAGGAATGGATTCTGCCCAGTGAAGACTAAGGAGCCAAAGGACTGCCTGGCTATGTCCTCACCTGCCCCTTCTTTTCCCTTGGGATTCTTGGCTGAGTTCTGGACAAGGCACAGTTCCAGAGGAAAGAGGCAGAAGGTGACATCAAAGATGCAGCTTTAAAAAGAATGATGTAGATCTAGATACACTGATGGGGAGAGAGCTCTAGTATTTATTGATTGAAGAAAGCAAAATGCAGAAAAATTGTACATTAGACCACCATTTGTGTTTTTAAAGGGGTGGATATATATCAGTGTGCATAGATATATCTGTATAATTGTGGGGAAAGTGGTGGTAATCGTTCAACAACCTGCTTGTGAGGGGATGGGAGCCTGACTTGCAGTGTTTGTCAATTTCCGTGGTGTAAATTCTTCCACTATGGCTGATTTCAAGCTACCAACATGACCTCACTGAACATGGAGTTGGAAAAAAATATATAGTAGCTTACCATTATATAATATCTCTACGAGACAGATACAATAGAAAAATAATCTTAAGGGCAGAGATAATTGTATTATATGGTAAAATAATTTGGGAGTGATGAGGTTTTTAAAAAATTTTTTTCATTAATTTTTAAATTAAAAAAATATGACAAGAAAGAAACACAAACATTCTTAACATATGATCATTTCGTTCTACACGTATAATCAGTAATTCACAATATCATCACATAGTTGCATACTCATCATCATGATCATTTCTTAGAACATTTGCATCAATTCAGAAAAAGAAATAAAAAGACAACAGAAAAAGAAATAAAACGAAAACAGAAAAAAAATTATACATACCATACCCCTTACCACTCCCTTTCATTGATCACTAGCATTTCAAACTAAATTTATTTTAAAATTTGTTTCCCCTGTTATATATTTTTATTGAGTGATGAGTTTTGAGTGCTTATTACCCTTTCCTTTATTACATTATATTTTAATTTGATTTAATTTAATTTTTATTAATGTCTATGTTTAACAGTTGACTTGCAAAATTCCTGAAAATTCAAGAATGAACTCTCACAAGCCAGTTCCAGCACACCACAATTTTATATATTTAACATGGGCTATGTGTCCTCTGTCCCCGGTTCATAGTGAAATGCCCTACTGGTTCTGTTCAGTTATGCCTCGGAGGAGAGAGTGGGCAAGGTTTTGCCTTGAAAGCCCCTTCCATGCACTGCATCTAAGCTGCCCTCCTCTATTAGAGATTTACCATGGACAGAGGGAAGGGAAGCCCTGGCATCCACAGTCTGTGGAGCTCCGGCTGCAGTATGGCACCATCTGGAGGCGACGGCTGTCTGCTTTAGTTTAAAATAGCATGGGGTGCGATGAATCCCAGAGTGATTTGATCAGTGAGTGGAAAAGTATTTGCAAAGTCCCCTACGGGGAATGGTGAGGACGGGGAGAAATTCAACTTCCCCAAATTGAATTCTTGATATTCTCACAAGCACTGTGGACAACCAAAGCTATAGGCTGAGCCCCCAGTCTTGGGGTTTGTTCATATGAAACTTAACCCCACAAAGGATAGGTCAAGCCTACTTAAAATTTAGGCCTAAGAGTCACCCCCAAAGAGAGCCTCTTTTGTTGCTCAGAGGTGGCCTCTGTCTCCAGCCAACACAACAAGCAATCTCACCACCTTCCCCCGTCTACGTGGGACATGACTCCCAGGGGTGTGGACCTTCCTGGCAACGTGGGACAGAAACCCTAGAATGAGCCGAGACTCAGCATCGAGGGATTGAGAAAGCCTTCTCGACCAAAAGGGGGGAAGAGTGAAATGAGACAAAAGTGTCAATGGCTGAGAGATTCCAAACAGAGTCAAGAGGTTATCCTGGAGGTTATTCTTATGCATTAAGTAGATATCACCTTGTTATCCAAGATGTAGTGGAGAGGCTGGAGGGAACTGCCTGAAAATGTGGAGCTGTGTTCCAGTAGCCATGTTTCTTGATGATGATTGTATAATGATATAGCTTTCACAATGTGACTGTGTGACTGTGAAAACCTTGTGTCTGATGCTTCTTTTATCTACCTTGTCAACAGATGAGTAGAACATACGGAATAAAAATAAATAATAGGGGAAACAAATGTTAAAATAAATTTAATTTGAAATGCTAGCAATCAATGAAAGTGAGGGGTAAGGGGTATGGTGTGTATAATCTTTTTTTGTTTTCATTTTATTTCTTTTTCTGTTGTGCTTTTATTTCTTTTTCTGAATTGATGCAAATGTTCTAAGAAATGATGAATATGCAACTAAGTGATGATATTGTGATTATATATGTAGAATGAAATGATCACGTTAATGTTTTAGTTCATTAGTTGTTAAATTTTTTTTAAATTAATAAATAAATAAATTTTAAAAAAATCTCATGGGGTAGGGCGGTGCAAGGGTAGTTCAGTGGTAGAATTCTCACCTACCATGCAGGAGACCCAGGTTAGGTTCCTGGTCCATGCACTTCCCAAAACACAAACAAACAAACAAAACAAACAATAAAAAAACAAGCAAACAAAAATTCAACAAATAGTGCTGCAATAAGGGAATGCTCACATGGAAAAAGAAAGAAATGTGACCCCACCACACAGCATACAAAAAAAAAAAAAAAGCCCATGGGGACCTGGCCATGCGCTTCCCAAAACAAACAAGCAAGCAAACAAAGAAGGAAAAACAAACAAAAATTCAACAAATGGTGCTACAATAATGGGATATTCACATGGAAAAAGAATGAACTTGACTCCTGCTACACAGCACACAAAAATAATAATAATAATGATAATAATCCCATGGGGATAATTCTGGGTCCCATGGCAGGCAGGGACTTCCAGGAAACAGTAATTCCAGGAGTCTCTCAACTGGTAAGCTCCATTTCATCAGCATCATCTGAGCTGAGGGGAATCAGGAAATCGGAGAACCTGCCTCTGCCTCTCTGCTTCCCTCGTTGGGGTTGTCTGCCATCCCCTGCCAGGATTCATCCTCCCTGCCGTGTCCTCACTACCCATAAGAACTTTAGCTGCCACCATTTGAGGATGGACAGCTCGTGGAGCTTTACCATATACAATTATTTTACATATATGGGATTATGTCACTTGGTGACCTATATTGTTTTCTACTTAAAAATGTATTGTGAAACTTAACCCCACAAAGGATAGGTCAAGTCTACTTAAAATTTAGGCCTAAGAGTCACCCCCAGGAGGGCCTCTTTTGTTACTCAGATGTGGCCTCTCTCTCCAGCCAACATGATGAGCAGTCTCACCACCCTTCCCCTCTCTGCGTGGGACATGACTCCCAGGGATGTGTACCTTCCTGGCAACATGGGACAGA
>PVIY010056382.1:0-13336 GCA_004026745.1 Myrmecophaga tridactyla | reverse complement strand
CTTGATATTTAGGACCTTCAGAAGCTCTGAAGGTGGCCCAGGCTCATCACACTGGAGTCTGGGGACGAGTCACTTAAGGTCATCATCTCAGATTGAGGTGAGGCTAGCTCTTTGCCAACCACTGTTACCAGAGCCCTGGAGCTGAACTCTAATCCAAACTTTGCCAACTTTAAGAACAGGTTCCTAAACCTAGGAAAGCTTATCATTGGGGGAAAAAGGAGCCCAAGGCCTTGAGTTTAGAAAGGGAGTGGTGTTGGCAGAGGTAAGTGAAACTCAGTGTCTCTACCAATTTGGGTAAAGAACTAATGAAGGGAATATCATTCAGGCAAAAAAAGGAATGAAGTAGTGATACATGTGACAACATGATGGATCTTGAAAATATGCTTAGTGAAAGAAGCCAGCCACAAAATACACCACTTATATGAAATATCCAAAATAGGCAAATCCATAAGGATAAAAGGATTAGTGGTTGCCAGGAGCCAGGGGGAATGGGAGGAGTATCCTCTCATTACCTCCTTTATTTGTGCAGGGTCAGTAGTTATGTCTCCTCTTCAATTTCTGATTTTATTTATTTGCATCCTCTCTCTTTTGCTTTTTCTCAATCTAGCTAAGGGGCCATTTAATGTTATTGATTTTCTCAAAGAACCACTTCTAGTTTTGTTGATTTTCTTGATTGTTTTCATGTTCTCAATTTCATTTGTTTCTGCTCTACTCTTCATTATCTCTTTCCTTTTACTTTGGTGTTACTTTGCTGTTCTTTCTCTAGTTCTTCCAAGTTAACAGTTAATTCCTTGATTTTTGCTCTTTATTCTTTTTTAATATAGGCATTTGTGCAGGTTTGAAAGGATGTATGCCCCCCTGGAAAAGCCATGTTTTAATCAAAATCCCATTTCATAAAGGTAGAATAATCCCTATTCAATACTGTATGTTTGAAACTGTAATCAGATCATCTCCCTGGATGATGTGATTTAGTCAAGAGTGGTTGTTAAACTGGATTAGGTGATAACATGTCTCCACCCACTGTGGTGGGTCTTGATTGGTTTACTGGAATCCTATAAAAGAGGAAACATTTTGGAGAATTCAGAGACAGCAGAGCAGAACGACATAGCCACGAGAAGCAGAGTCCACCAGCCAGTGACCTTTGGAGATGAAGAAGGAAAATGCCTCCCGGGGAGTTTCATGAAACAGGAAGCCAGGAGAAATGAACTAGCCATGTGCCCTTCCAGATGAGAGAGGAACCCTGACTGTGTTCACCATGTGCCTTTCCAGATAAGAGAGAAAACCTGACTGTGTTTGCCATGTGCCCTTCCACTTGAGAGAGAAACAATGAACTTCATCGGCCTTCTTGAACCAAGGTATCTTTCCCTGGATGGATGCCTTTGATTGGACATTTCTATAGACTTGTTTTAATTGGAGCATTTTCTCGGCCTTAGAACTGTAAACTAGCAACTTATTAAATTCTCCCTTTAAAAAGCCATTCTGTTTCTGGTATATTGCATTCTGGCAGCTAGCAAACTAGAACAACATTTAAGGTAATAAATTTTCCTCTTAGCACTTCCTTTGCCGCATCCCATTTATTTTGATATGTTGCATTTTCATTTTCATTTGCCTCAAGATATTTACTGATTTCTTTTTAATTTCTTCCTTAACCCACTGGTTGTTTAAGAGTGTGTTGTTTAGCCTCCATATATTTGGTAAGGGGTAGTTTTGATTTGATATTTGGTGAGGCTGTTCTTTGTCATTATGGACTATTCTAGTTTGTTAGCTGCTGGATGCAATATACTAGAAATGGTATGGCTTTTAAAAAGGGGAATTTAATAAGTTGCAAGTTCATAGTTCTAAGGCCATGAAAATGTCTCAGTTAAAGCAAGTCTATAAAAATGTCCAAATTAAGGCACCAACAAGAGGTTACCTTCGCTGAAGAAAAGCCAATGAAGTTCAGGGTTTCTCTCTCAACTGAAAAGGCACATGGCAAACATGGTGACATCTGCTAGCTTTCTCTCCAGGCTTCTTGTCCCATGAAGCTTCCCTGGGGGTGTATTCCTTCTTCAATATCAAAGGTCTCTGGCTGGGTGGGCTCTCGTGGTTCTTGTGGCTCTGTCATGGTTTTCTCACTTTCCCAAAATGCTTCTTTTTTAAAGGATTACAGAAAACTAATCAAGACCCACCTAGAATGGGTGGAGTCACATCTCCTGCTAATCAAAGGTTAATACCCACAATTGGGTGTGCCACATCTCTGTGGAGATAATCTAATCAAGCTCCCAACCTACAGTACTGAATAGGGATTAAAAGAAATGGTCGCTCCCACAAGATGGATCAGGATTAAAACATGGCTTTTCTAGGATATATAATCCTTTCAAATCAGCACATGGACCAATGAAAACTGTCTAAAATTGAGAGTGCTGCTACTTGCACAACCAACTGAAGACACTGTAATATCTGGTTTGTTTATTTTGGACATTATCCACAATGTCTAACAGATGGAGGGAGCCAAAGGGTAAAATGACTGAGAAGCAGAATGGCAAAGTGTGATGCATTTATATGATGGAATATGGTACAGCTGCAGAAAAGGAAGGACATTGAGAGGCACACAATGAACTGAATAAACATTGGGGACAATGTTTTGTGCCAAATAAGCCAAACAAAAGTATAAATACTTTCAGAAAATACTTATAAGAAAATGGGAGCCTAGATTGTGGGCCCTTATAGCAACCACACTTTATCTGAAGTTTTATTTCTAGATTCTGAGACACTGAGCTGTATGTGTATCAGCTGGTAATTCTCTGTAACTTTAGTAACTCTGTGATCCCTAAGACCCAAAAGTGGAGTCCTGCAGCCCTGAGTGTTAGCACAGCTATATACAATAACAGTTAAAGTAACCAAAATGAGATCAGGCCTCAATTAGAGATAAAAACAAACCGAATATGGCTGGGACTACGGTAAATCAGAATACAGGGTAAAAGATGTTTGTTTATGTACTATAGGAGTTGACCTACTATATGGACCAAAGGCAAAGAGGTTTATTATATCTAGGACCTACATTTTCTGTAACACACAATCTAAATCAAGCTGTCTGTATAGATCATTTAAATAATTCAAACTCCTGGAGTCCAAAGCAGGAATGCCTTTTAATTCTATATAGCTTAATGTAATACCTGGATACATCTCAGATCACAGTGGGCTGATAATTAAAACATCTTGGTAGAGTTCCTTGAGGGTCTAGTAAAAATTCCCATCTGGGAAACCTCAGGTACCCTCTCCAAACATTGAGGACTCCCAAGAAAATAGGCCAAGCCCTGGATTTTGAGGCCTGCTCTTATAAAACTTACTTCTGCAGGGGAGAAGCTAAGACTACCCATAACAAGACCTAAGAGCTACTTCCAGAAAGCCTCTTTGTTGTTCAGATATGGCTTCTCTCTAAGCCCAGCTGCAAGGAAAATCATTGCCTTTCCCCCTATGTGGTACAAACATTCAGAGGTGAAAATCTCCCTGACAACGTGGGGTGTGACTCCAGGGATGAGTCTGGCCCTGGCACCATAGGATTGACAATGCCTTCCTGATCAAAAAGAAAAAAACAAGTGTAATAAAATAAGGCATCGCCAAAAGAGATCAAATGAATTCAAGGGGCTATTGTGGAGGATGCGCTTATGCAAGCTTCAGTTAGATAATGCTAATTGCCATGGTTTGTTAAACCCCACCAATATCACCCTGACAAAATGGGGTGTGACTCCTGGGGGTGAGTCTGGCCCCGGCACCATGGGATCATCAACACCTTCCTGACCAATGGGGGAAAAGAAGTGTAATAAAATAAGACAACAGCGGCTAAGAGAGATCAAATAGAGTCAAGAGGCTATTCTGGAGGCTACTCTTATGCAAGCTTCAGTTAGACAGTGCTAACTGCTATGGTTTGTTAACCCCCAACCAACATCAGGCCTGTTGACTCTTTAAGAACACCTACGGTTCAAACTGAGACTCTATAAAAGTTTCATGCATGAAGTTTGCTTTCCAGGAACCTATAATTTCCAGAGGGTTCCTAGGTCAGATAAATCCTGAAACCCAGGGGGATGAGCATCTCCAATATTATCAACTAATTATATCCCCCTATCCTTTAATGTCAACACCCTTTCTCAACATGAAAAAGCCAGAAAGGGCACTGCCCAAACGATCCCTCTAGATTGGGAGAAGGATCAAAGGAGAAAGGGAATTGTAACAGAGAAAATAGGATTTAACAAATGAGTATGACTGCTGAATCACCATACTGGTATTTTTTCTAGCCTCCAGTGTTTTGGAGCAGCTAGAAGGAAAAATCTGAAATAGAATGGTAACCCGTAACAAATTCAAAATGAAATCTATTCTGTAACTTTACTTGTTGAAATTCACTTTGAAAATCATTGCTTTATTTTCTTTGTTTATATATTTCACAATAAAAAGCATATAAAAAAACAGTAAGATGGTGATGGTCCAGTAGGATACCATTACATAAATCCTGCCAAAACCCTTAAAATTTTTGATATGTTGTTCAAAGATGCACACATGCATAGTAAAAGTATAAGGACATGAACATTTCTTACTTCTGGTTAGGAGAGGTTTTACACTTCTACGAAGCAAAAATGCCAAAATGCTAGACACTCCCATTTATTATATTATTCTCTGAATTGTTCTTTGCTTGAACTATTTCACATTCAACAAGAACTAAAATGTAAATGGAGGGAAATGGTTTAGACGTACTGAACAGCAGAGAAAAGAATTAAATTGGACTTGGAAAATAATTCTGTGATGTAAATGCACTGCTGAAAATGAAGGTTTATAGTTTGTCAGACATGGCTCCGTACCCATTGCACGGATGATGGACGATAAAAATATCAGCTACAGTTGTTCAGTGCTTGCAAGGTGTCAATCACTGCTCCAAGCGTTTCCTCTACCTTAGCTCCTTCAGCCCTCCAGCTGAAGACCACAAGGAAGAAACCTGTGGTTGACCAGAATGGGTTTATTGATCCTTTCAGCAGGAGAGAATATGGGGAACCATGGGCTGTCTCAGTAAAATGGTGTTAGAAAAGATTTGGCCTTAGGTTATGTTATAGTAGGGATTTGGTGCCTGGGTGTGCCAGGAATTCCCCGGAGAACAGGAGAGAAGGGGCGCCGCGAAGGATTAAGAAATGGCAGACACAAGATAGTTAAGTGGGGTCAGGAGACTCAAGCTCATCAGGAACAAGAGCCCCGAATATACTGACGTCCACATATTTATTGCGCTCTTACACAGGGACTGCTTAAGGGAGTGTAAACAAAGCAAGATTATTTTTGAGTATCTGTCATGCCTGTAAATCCACTAAGTTTGGTTCCCAGTTCCTGTCCCCAAAACTGTTTATTTCTTATCAGAATGTTTTCTTTTCAGGTCTCTTTGGACTCTTGAGTCAGCGTCCTTGAGAGCATTCGCTTCAGCAGTTTTCCACATCAGCAGAGCATGGTGTTCCGATGCCCATGCCTTCGGCTGTCACCCAACCGCTCGAGCCCTCAGAGAACCGTCCCGACATTTCCCCTTTTATTTTTGTAAGGCAAGCATGACAGAGGTCAAAGCAGTAGTCCTTAATTTGGATTCACATTGCTTTCTTTGGAAGCATTTCCAGACTATGCATAAATGACAGAAGAGAAGAATTAACCTCACTATTAAGCTAATAGTAGACCTTACTAATGTTTTCAGCCATGTTAGTGGATTTAGAGATTGCAGCCCCTGAGCAATCCCATTCATAACATCAGTGCCTTCTAATAATTTTGGAATATTCTTTTGCATTTCTACTACTCTCGCCTGAAGTTCATTAATATCTAGGATTAAATTATCTTGGTGCCCTAATAAATGTCTTTTAATTTTTTCCCACTTATGTTCACTTTCAATATACAAGTATGGAGAGATACAGAAAGATGTGATATTCCAATAGCACAAGTGCTGCTGCATCTTAAGCGATTGAATTTCATCTCCTAACATAATCACAGTCTGTTCTAAGTCATCATTATGCAGATTAATTTCCTTAACTATTTTAGCCTGTTGAGTCCATACTTTACTTGCATTTTCATGCCATTTTTACACATAATGTGCAGTCTGAATTTCTTATGTTAACGCCACTCCAGCTACTGTGGCTGTAGTAATGAGGGCTATGATTCCCAGGATTATCATAATTAAAGTCCAAAAAAACATTTTGGTACGTTTAAGCACATATCATAAAGTCTTGAATAAAATATGTGTATCAGGTGAAGATTCCTATGGTCGAGTTTGGTTCACAGGAAGCCATACTCCAAGATACCTTCTTAAAAGAAGAAAAGTCCGATTTTTAGAAATGGAAGAATTAAGACAGGTAAATAATTGACAATCAGAACATTGTACCTCCCTGACGAGGATGAATTAAAAGCTACTGTTCCTGCTAAAATAACATAAGGATTAACCACACAAGCGTGAATATAATCAGTTTGGTTAACTGTAAAACTAAGAGAATAGGTTGAATTTGTCACAGAGTAATCTTTCCACACCTGAACTGGGGCTAAACTCATGGCCAGTGTCCAAATTGCTGTTTGTTGAGGACCAGAATTAACAAAAGGGGACGGAGTTACCGTTCCCTTTCCATGCCATAAAATTTTCTTTGTGACGTTGGTATAGAGTAAGTAGATGAATTATTCAGGGTAAACCACAGTAACTTAGCTAAACATTTTGAGTCCGAACGACATGCTGCATACCCCTTCGGGGACCTGTCCATTACAATTCCATAGGAACCATTAATGAGAACTGACTTTTGTCCAGCATGGCATTGTACCCATGAATTTGTTCTGATTCAGGTGTCCACACACATGAATTTTTACATAGAGGCAGCCCGTTAGGAACAGGCACAGAAATCGATTTTTCTTCATATGCAAAGCTCATTCCAGAAAGCAAATGCAATTTAGCCAGAGAATTATTTTTCTTAGGAGTATAACCTAACCATTTTTGAGTTTCTAATTTCAAACAAGGGGTGTCGTTATGATTTGAAAGACATAATAATGTAGCAAGCAGGCCCTTTCTCTTTCTTATTTGGCTGTCTTCTCTGTAGAAAACCCCAGACCCCCTCTCCTGACCTCTGGGAACAGATGAAACCACAGGCAATAAAGATAGGGTACATTCCTGGGGTAGAGACCCCCTCTCCTAACCGCTGGGAATGGATGAAACTGCAGGCAATAAAGATAAGACACATCTTTATTGGATATATATATAGGAACCCTCCCCTAATAGCTCGTCTGCTTCTGTAACCTGCTTTGCACCTTAAACTGACCAATTGTCTTTCCTTTAATATTGCTATTTGCCGTATTAGGCTTGCCCCATTCTCTAGCATGTAATAGTGTCTATAAAAACCAATGTTGCCTTTTGTTCGGGGCTCAGACTTTCGAGGTGACTCGGTTGAGCCCCGTGCGCATGAGCTAATAAATCACTTGCTTCCCGAAACTGCGGACCCTTAGTCTCAGCCTGTTCTGATTTCGTGGAACGTTCCTGGAGGCCTGCGGCCTCGTTCCTGGTTTTCGCGCTATGATAAGGGAAAGCCTCAAATGCCATTGTAGCAGCATTAAATTTTTTCCTTCCTCTTTTCGGAAATAAGGAAGACAAGAATCAAGTGGTCCATGAAGATAAGTTGAATCATTGAAATAAACAGCTACAGAATTGTCCTGCCAGGTAACAGGCCTTAGTAAGGGAGGACTGGGTATGTATGCCCAGTAAGCATAATTTTCAGCCTCAGCTATAGGTGTATTTAACACAGCTGCAAAGATAACAACAGCAATTTACTCAAGTGCTCATTAAAATGCAGCACAAGGAGACTCACGGAGAGCTCAACCACGGTCACCAAAGCAAGGAACAAATTAAGTGTGTTTCTTCCCTTGCCCGACTCCTTAAGAATTTCCTCAGCTTCCGGTACTAGCTTTTTTATTTGCCCCCATGAAGGTGCTTAGCTTGTTGGGTGCGGGGCATTAGCACACTTTGCTTCTTCTGTGGCTTCCTGCTCATATCTCGGCTTGATTCTTCTGGAAGGGATCCAGAAAAAGGGCTGCCCATCACCTGCAGAGACACAAACATGTCCTTTTCCCCACCCAGGCTTCCATTCATTCGTATCTAAATCTTTCCACCAAATAGGTTGTTCTAAAAATTGTTTGTATAGCATCTTTTGAAAGGAAAGTGAAGGTGAGTAGAGGAGGAAAATGTATGAAAAGAAGAAACGGCCAGACCTCAACAGATCAGGGCAAGCTGTATTAGAGAGCCTGAGACGGATGGCCCGAGGAGCAGCCAAGCCAACTGAACCAGGAGCAGTGCTAAGGGGAGGGAGAGTGGCATATTTATAGAGCAGGGGTTATTGAAATCAAGAAAAATAAAGAGCAAAAGAACAATGTCCATTGTGGTTACACTTCTGTAGTTAAACATCTGGTACGCTTTGGAGTTTGTTAGGAATAGGCAGGTGGGGCTCTCCAGCTTGCCAGGGTCGGTGAAGTTCAATCAGCTGTGACAGGTTAGGTCAGTTATTAGTTCCACCACCTTTGACGCATGTTTTTTGCGGCTGTCTCAGAACCTTCTCCTCTAAAATTGAAAAAATTTAATGTTATCATA
Source organism: Myrmecophaga tridactyla (assembly GCA_004026745.1). Taxonomy (NCBI): domain Eukaryota; kingdom Metazoa; phylum Chordata; class Mammalia; order Pilosa; family Myrmecophagidae; genus Myrmecophaga; species Myrmecophaga tridactyla. The sequence goes on along the minus strand of PVIY010056382.1, from coordinate 4,725 downwards.
GCTTGGCTACATTGATTTCTAGGAGTAGGAGAGGATATCTCCCCATTTTCCCCTTTTTGTTTTTGAAATTGCATTTTGAGTGTTTGATGAGCCCTCTCTATAACAGCTTGACCTTTGGGTTATAGGAGATTCCTGTTACATGCCTTATGTTCCATAACGGAAAAAATGATTGAACTTTTCTAGATATATAAGCTGGTCTGTTAGCTGTTTTTATTTGTGAAGGAATTCCCATGTGTCCAACACATTCCAGAAAATGGGCAATAACACGTTTAGCTAGTTCTCCACTTAAAGGAGAAGCTACAATACAGCTAGAATAAGTATCAATGGAAACATGAACACAGCCAATTTTCCAAACAAGGGGACATGTGCAACATCAGTTTGCCAGATTTCATTTGGTTGTAAACCCCATGGATTCACTCCAGATGCAAACGGTATAGAATGTAAGAGACCACAAGCTGGACAGCGTTGAATAATTTGTTGAACCTGAGCACGAATTAAGTGAAATTTTTGTTGTAAACCTTTAGAATTGCAATGTGTAAGATCGTGCCATTTGGAAGCTTCCTCAGTTCCAATTAGCAATTTATCAGTTTTAGCATTCCCTTCCACCAACGCACCTGGTGATTGTGTATGAGATTGAATATGAACAGTGTAAATCTTATGAGTTTGTTGTTGGATGGCATTTTGTAGTTGTTTAAATAATTGACCTAACTCAGAGATACCAGTGTTTAAGTGGACTGTTTCAATATTACAAGTGACAGTAACAGAGTATTGTGAATCTGCTATAATATTGAGCAAACTTGGTTTATCTCTTATTAATTGAATAACTGCTGCTAATTCTGCTTTTTGTCCTGAAGTACACTTGGTGTCCCATACTTTCGTATCTGGTCCATAATATCCAGCTTCCCCTGAATTTATTGGCATCTGTAAATAAGTATCAGCAGCAGTTAAGGGTGTGTCACTGATTATTCTAGGCAAAATCCAAGTAGTAAGCTTTAAAAATTGAAATAATTTTGCTTTAGGATAATGATTATCAATTTCATTTATATAATCAGCAAGGCCTATTTGCCAATTTAAATTAGTTTGATGTGCACTTTCAGTGTGTTGTTTAGTAAGTGGAACAATAATTTTCTCTGGATCTTGCCCACACAATTGTCTTAGCTGTAACCTGTCATTAAATATCAATAGACCCATTTATCCAGGTAAGTTGTTAATTTTTTCTGTGTGGAATGAGGCAAAAATATCCATTACAGTATGGCTTCATGTTGTATTAAAATCCCTGTGGGAAACTGTTCCGAGGGAAAAATTAAAAACCATACAGGTATTCCAATTTAAATTCTATATAATTGAGCTGAATGAATATGTTCTTGAAGCCATTCTAATGCTTTTTCAGCTTGAACAGTTAATTTTCTGGGACTATTTAACTGAGGATCTCCTTTCAAAGTATCAAATAAATGAGGTAAGGCATAAGTAGGAATTCTGAGCATGGGTCCTAACCAATTAACATCTCCTAACAATTTCTGAAAATCACTCAGTGTTTGCAAATGATCTTTTCTTATCTGAACATTTTAAAGAGTAACTAGTTTCATCTACTATACTGCCCAAGTATTTATATGGAATTGTTTTTTTAATTTTTTCTGGTGCTATTTGTAATCCTACTTTATTATTGTTTGTTCTTTGTTTTTAGTGGGTTTTTTGGGGGTTTTTTTGTTTTTTGCATAGGCAGGCACCAGGAATTGAACCCGGGTCTCCAGCATGGCAGGCGAGAACTCTGCCTGCTGAGCCACCATGGCCCGCCCTGTTCTAAGCTTTGAAAAAGAATTTGTAACTGTTCTTCTTGTTCCATGGCTACTAAAATGTCATCCGTATAATGACCAATATATACTTCAGGGTGTTTGTCTCAGATAGGTTGCAAAGTCAATTCAACATATCTCTGGCATATTGTGGGGCTATTTAACATGACTTGAGGAAGAACTTTCCAGTGATATCTTTGTATAGGTTCTTGATGATTGTCTGTGGGCACAGTAAAAGCCAATTTCTCTTTATGTTGTTCTGCCAAAGGTATGGTAAAGAGGCAATCTTTTAAATCTATCACAATAATAAACCAATTTTTAGGAAACATAACTGGTGTGGGTAAGCCAGGTTGTAACGACCCCATAGGTTGAATTATAGCATTAACTTTTCTCATATCAGTTAACATTCTCCATTTTCCTGATTTCTTTTTTATAGCAAATACTGGAGAATTCCAAGGGCTATGAGACTTTCCTCTATGTCCTGCATTAAACTGTTCTTGAACTGAGTTAGAGCCTGTAATTTTTCTTTAGATAGGGGCCACTGCTCTACCCACACAGGCTCAGTGGTTTTCCAGACTAACGATAAGGTTTGAGATGTAATATCAGCAGCGGCTCCAATTATAAATTTGGATACCCGAGGCCTTTGCGAGAACTTTGTCCTTGATTATCAAAATTTTGTGAGGGGCTCTGAAGTGAATTATAATCCGTACTTTTCATCATGTCCTTTACTGCAAAAGCTAAGAATGGAATGTTAACATATGCTCCCCATTGTTCTAATAAGTCTCCACTCCAGAGCTTTATTGCTAGGTCACAAGGCTGAATGGTTCCTGCTTGACCATTTGGCCCTTTACAAGATAAGATATTAACACTTTGTTGGACAGTGTTAACCATGCCAATCCCATGGAAAGGCTGGCTTGACGTTTGCAGAGGCCAGCTTGATGGCCAGTATTTTAAAGCAATGATAATAACATCTGCTCCTGTATCGACAAGTCCTCTAAAGGATTTACCTTCAATCTGTATAGTGCATTCGGGTCTTTCTCTTTTGGTTAATAACTCTTGCCAATATACTTCTTGTTTTCCAGTACTACCAAATCCTCCTATTCTTTTCTTTCCAGAATGTCCCGTTTTATAACATGGTAAAATTAACAGTTGAGCAATCTGATCTCCTTCAACAATTTGATATGGACCTTGCACTGAAATCATAATTTAAATTTCATCTTTATAATCCTCCTCAATGACTCGTGTAAGAACAAAGGTGCTCTTGCTACTTAAACTGCTTTTCCCTAATACAAGTCCTACAGTTTGTACAGGAATAGGGCCATATATTCCTGTCTTAATCTTTCTAGGATTAGACTCAGGGACTAGCATAATCGTTTCAGCAGTAGGTAAATCTACTGTGGCACTCCCGCTGGTTGCACAGGACAAATCTTGGACACACTGCCGAAGCAGGTTTGTACTGGGTATTGCATCCACCCGGCATTGTTTTGGCTGGGGCCCCGGGCTGGCGCCCTTATCCCGTTTCCCAACAACATATTGCCTTCAAAATCAAATCGAGACCTACACTGATTGCTCCAATGATAACCTTTTTGACATTTAGGACATTTTCTGGGAGCATTTCCTCCTGACCAAATTTTTACATTACCATTATTAGATTTGGCATGAGCTCCAGAATTATTTCCAGTTTTACAATCTTTTTTCACATGTCTGGGTTTTCCACTTTTGAAACATTTTCCTTTTGGGGACCCTTTTATGGTCATTCCAGCAATAGCATCAGCTAACATTTGCATTCTATGTGGTTCTGAACCAATGTCTCTGCAACATTTGAGATAATCTTCTAAATGTCCCCCAGCAGCTTTAACAGAGTGTAAAGCCTTTTGACATTCGGTATTAGCATTATCAAAAAGCAAGTCTTTGTAATAATAAATCTCTTAATTCCACCTGAGATACTGACTTTTCTATACCATCTTTTATTTGAGCCATAAAATCAGCATATGGTTCGTTAATTCCTTGTAAGATTTTTACAAAAGAGGGGGTAACAGTCCCAGGAGGAGTAATTTGTTCCCAAGCTCTAATACAAGCAAGTTGAGTTTGAACAATAGCCACATCATTGTACCATATCTGAGCTCCAAACCCCGCATATGGTCCAGTTCCCATAATTTGACCTGCTCTGACTGGTACTGGTGGCTGTGCATTAGCCTGTCGAGCTGCTTGTTGATTTGCTTCATCTAACAGACACATTTTTCCATTGCAAAAACTGAGAAGCTGTCAAGGCAGCACAAGCAAGCATCTCCCACTCCCACGGAATTAATCTCTCAGACTGTGCTAATCCTCTTAAAAGCCCCACTGTATACGGGCAGGAGGTGCCATACTGAGCACAAGCAGTTTTTAACTCTTCTAAAATTTTAAACGGAAGGGGCACATGCTCCAACTGGTGTCCTCCTTGAGGAAATTGGTCATTAGGAGGATTCTGAGTCGTCTGGACTGGAAACCTATAAGCTTCCGGATCCCCCTCTAATCGGGCTTGTTGAATTCCCAGCGAGACCTTGGTCCATTAGGAACCACAACTGAAAACTGTGGTGGACGTTCATTTGTTACATTGTCGGGAAGAGCAAAAGGAGGAGGGCACTGAGTACATTCTGGTTGTTCAAAATAAATCCCTTAAAAAAATAAATCCCTTTATGGGATAATTTATTTACAGAAGGCACAAAAGGAAATTCCTCAGAATGAAAAGAGGCGGCCTTATCTTTTCAATTCAAATCACAGTGTGATGAATGGGACAATTGTTCATCTTTTTGCTCCTCATCACTGTACTTAAGAGGTTGTAAGACTGTAGATAACACATTACATAGAGACCAGACTGAAACAGGCATATTTTCACCCTGCGGATAAACCTTTTTTTATTCTTTAATAACTTCTTTGCCACTGTTTAAGTTCC
>PVIY010056381.1:0-13341 GCA_004026745.1 Myrmecophaga tridactyla | reverse complement strand
TGTGCTGGTTTGAAAGGAAGTATGCCCCCTAAGAAAAGCCATGTTTTAATATAAATCCCATTTCATAAAGGTAGAATAATTTCTATTCAATACTGTATGTTTGAAACTGTGATTGGATCATCTCCCTGGTTGATGTGATTTAGTTAAGAATGGTTGTTAAACTGGATTAGGAGGACATGTCTCCACCCATTTGAGTGGGTCTTGATTAGTTTCTGAAGTTCTATGAAAGAGGAAATATTTTGTAGAATGGGAGATTCAGAGCAGAACAGAATGACGTAGCCACGAGAAGCTGCAGTCCACCACCCAGCGACCTTTGGAGATGAAGAAGGAAAACACCTCCCAGGGAGCTTCATGAAACCGGAAGCCAGGAGAGAAAGCTAGCAGATGACGCCATGTTTGCCATGTGCCCTTCCAGCCAGGAGAGAAGCCCTGACTGTGTTCGCCATGTGCCTTCTCATTCGAGAGAGAAACCCTGAACTTCATCGGCCTTCTTGAACCAAGGCATCTTTTCCTGGATACCTTTGATTGGTCATTTCTATAGACTTGTTTTAATTGGGACATTTTCTCGGCCTTAGAACTGTAAACTAGCAACTCATTAAATTCCCCTTGTTAAAAGCTGTTCCGTTTCTGGTATATTGCATTCCGGCAGCTAGCAAACCAGAACACTTGGTAACAGAGACCATCAGGAGATAGAAATAGGGTAAGATATTGGGTAATTGGAGCTGAAGGAATACAGACTGTGCAACAGGACTGAATATAAAAACTCAGAAATGGACAGCACAATATTACCTAACTGTAATACAATTATGTTAAAACACTGAATGAAGCTGCATATGAGAATGATAGAGGGAGGAGGGCTGGGGCATAAATGAAATCACAAAGAAAGATAGATGATAAAGATTGAGATGGTGTAATCTAGGAATACCTACAGTGTATAATGATAGTGACTAAACGTACAAATTTAAAAAATGTTTTTGCATGAGGAAGAACAAAAGAATGTCATTACTGCAGTGTGCTGAAGATAGATGGTAATTAATATTTAAAAATTTCAACTGATGTGTGAGACTAAAGCAAAAAAAATGTTTATTTGGTACAAATCTATACTTTGACTGGTGCGTCTCCTAATATAACTTGTGTAGATAGTTGATCAAACACCTTAAGTACATGGAACTTTGTATAGGACGTGAGATTTTGTTGGTTTGTCCAGGTGATGCCCTGATGAATCCCAGAGTGATTTGATCAGTGAGTGGAAAAGTATTTGCAAAGTCCCCTTCAGGGAATGGTGAGAACGGGGTAAAACTCAACTTCCCCAAGTTGAATTCTTGATATTCTCACAAGCAGTGTGGACAACCAAAGCTATAGGCTGAGCCCCCAGTCTTGGGGTTTGTTCATATGAAACTTAACCCCACAGGGGATAGGTCAAGCCTACTTAAAATTAAGCCTAAGAGTCACCCCCAAGAGAACCTCCTTTGTTGCTCAGATGTGGCCTCTCTCTCCAGCCAACACAGCAAGCAGACTCACCACCCTTCCCCTGTCTACGTGGGACATGACTCCCAGGGGTGTGGATCTTCCTGGCAGCGTGGGACAGAAATCCCAGAATGAGCTGAGATTCAGCATCAAGGGATTGAGAAAAACTCTAGAATGAGCTGAGACCCAGAATGAGCTGAGATTCAGCATCAAGGGATTGAGAAAAACTCTAGAATGAGCTGAGACCCAGCATCAAGGGATTGAGAAAACCTTCTCGACCAAAACGGGGAAGAGTGAAATGAGACAAAGTGTCAATGGCTGAGAGATTCCAAACAGAGTCGAGAGGTTATCCTGGAGGTTATTCTTATGCATTAAGTAGATATTACCTTGTTGTCCAAGATGTAATGGAGAGGCTGGAGGGAACTGCCTAAAAATGTAAAGCTGTGTTCCAGTAGCCATGTTTCTTGATGATGTTTGTATAATGATAAAGCTTTCACAATGTGACTGTGTGATTGTGAAAACCTTGTGTCTGATGCTCCTTTTATCTACCTTGTCAACAGATGAGAGGAACCTATGGAATAAAAATAAATAATAGGGGGAACAAATGTTAAAATAGATTTAGTTTGAAATGCTAGTGATCAATGAAAGGGATCAGTAAGGGCTATGGCACGTAAAATTTTTTTTTCTGTTTGTTATATTTTTCCGTTGTCTTTTTATTCCTTTTTCTGAATTGATGCTAATGTTCTCAGAAATGATCATGATGATGAATATGCAACTATGTGATGATATTGTGAATTGCTGAGTGTACGTGTTGGGAATGTTTGTGTTTCTTGTAATTTTTTTAATTAATAAAAAATTTTAAAAAAGAATTACTGATTATATGTGTAGAATGGAATGATATCTTAATGTTTTGTTTGTTTCTTGTTAATTTTTAAAAAATTAATAAATAAAAAATGGTAAAAAAAAAAAAAAGAATGGGTAAATATGGGGTGAAAGTCTCCCTGGTGACATGGAGATGAGTCCAGCCCTGGCACCGTGGGATCAACAAGTCCATCCTGACCAAAAGGGGGAAAAGAAGTGTAACTGATAAAGTATCAGTGGCAGAGAGAGTTCAAATAGAGTTGAGAGGCTACTCTGGAGGTCGTTCTTATGCAAGCTTCAGTTAGACATTGCTACCTACCATAATTGCCAAACCTCAACCAAAACCATTCCGCCAATCCAAAAGAACACCTAGGGCATTATATAAGATTCTACAAAGGTTCCATGCACTAGGGTAACTTTCCAGAAATCTACAACCTCTAGAGGGTCCTAGACCAGATAAGTCCTGAAATTTAAAGGGCCCAGCCTCTCCAGAACATCAACTAGATCCGTCTCCCTACCCCATATTATCGACAGCCCCTTCCAACATGAGAAAGAATGAGCATAGCCCAAATACCCCCAAAGAGAGGGATAGAAAGATCAAAGGTGATGGTGGAGTTATGTAGGGAAGGTAGGGTTTAACAAATGAATATAATTGCTGAATCATTAAATTGTTTTCTCTTTTAGTCTCCAGTATCTTAGAGCAGCTAGAAGTAAAAGCCTAAAACTGTGGAATTGCAACCCATGCCAAACTGTGAAGCATGTTCTACAACTAATTGTGGTGCTGTGCTTTGAAATTTATTGCTTTTTGTATATATGTTATTTTTCACAAAAAAGGGAAAAAAAAGTCAATACATACAATAATATGTATTCCTTCTAGCCCTCCTATATTCTGGAGCAGCTAGAAGGAAAAATCTGAGAGGATCGTATGGTAGCCCACGACAAACTCTGGGATCTGTCCTGTAAGTACTTGTTGATGTGTGCCTTGAAAACTATTGCTCTTTTCTTTCTTTGCTTTGTATATATGTTGTATTATACAATTTAAAAAGTAATAAAAAATAAGAATGAACAAAAAGACAAACCACAATCTGGGCAAAAATGTTTGTAAAATGTATCTGATAAGGGCTTACATCCCAAATATATAAAGAACTCTCTAAACTCAATAAAAATAAAAGAAACAACCCAGTTATTAAAAGTGGACAAAAGATTTGAACAACAACATGCTTCACCAAAGTAGATATCCATTTGGCAAATAAGCACATGATAAGATGCCCAGTATCAGTAGTCATTAGGGAAATTCAAATTAAAACAAAAATGAAATGCTACCACATACCTATTAAAATGGCTAAAATTGCAAAAATTGACACTCCCAAATGCTAACAAGGATACAGAACAGCTGGAACTTTATCTTACACGTACAAATGGTATATGATTTACTTATTATGGTTTATTCTGGTAAGCATTATAAAATCAACTATATACTTACCATATGATTCACCAGTCCTATTCCTAGGTATTGAAAGAAAGTCCATATTCATTCCTAAACCTGTACAGGAATGTGTACAGCAGCTTTATTTGTAATAACTGAAATCTGGATATAAACCAAATGTACCTCCACTGGGGAATGTGGAAACCAACTATCATACATCCCGACAATAGAATACTATTCAGAAACAAAAAGAAAAGACTGACTGATAGACTCAACGATATGGATGAATCTCAAATGCATTGTGCTAAGTGAAAGAAACCTGACTCAAAAGGCCGCAGATGGCATGATGATGTCTAAGGACAGAAAACAGATCAGTGGTTGCCAGGGGCTGGGGATTAGGGAAAGGAACTTACTACAAAGGGATATGGCAAAGTTTGGGGGATGATGGAGTCATTTTATAATTTGTTTGTGTTGATGGCTACACGACTGGCTATATATATGTTTGTCAAGACTTGCAGAATTGTTTGCAAAAAGGGTGATTTTTACTGTGTGAAAATTATACCTTAAGTTTTAAAAATGGAGGGGAAAAATGTGACACAGATCAGTGAATAATATTAGCTTAAAAAATATTTATTCAAAGCCCACCCTGCATTCGGCTTTGTGCTAGACACCCAGCATAAGTATTAAGATTTTATAATTATGCTGTTGGATTACATTTCCAAAAGGATGGTATTTAGCAGCCTGAGCTTTGGACTAAGACATCCTTGGGTGGAAATCCTAGTTCCTGATGCACTTGCTGTGTGACCTTAGGCAAACGGCCTCACCTCTCTGAGCCTGTTCATCACCTGAAAAATGGGAATAAGGATTAGTACCTACCTCCACAGGTAATTGCCAGAATTAAATGAAAGAATGCACAAAACGTGCTTAGAATGGTACCTGATACCAAAGGAGCTCAATAAACCCTATTGGCCTCCTTGTCACCATTGGCTTTCAAGGTAAGGGTGTATAACAAGGTATGTCGGCATATTCTTAGAAACACAAAGCTATAGATGGAGGGTAGGTTCCAGGTTTGCCCAGGAATCTCTATTCATACATATCATTGCAGGTTATAGAAATACCCTCCTCTGCATTTATATACACGGTAGCAGCAAGGCCAAAGGAGGAAGCTGGCTGGTCCTCCTTTTTTGCCAACCCGGAGCTGTCTGATCATGCCTGCTCTGCCCTGCCTTTGAATTCCCAGCCCAGGCTGAAGGGCAACTCGCTTTTGCTCCTTCTCTCCTGCCATCTTGAGACCGGTCTGCCACGAAGCTGCGTCTGCACTCTGCAGGTGTGTGGAACAGGAGCTGATGTAGAGGGCGAATGAATTCACTGCAGGTGAGTGGAGGGGCCGTGACATCCTGACCATCCAAGAAATGTGCCCCAGACGCCTTTCTGGAGAGCAGTTTGCCAGGTGCTTCAATTGACTAAAGCATGTGCCTGTTGACACAGCAGCCCGTTCTTTTCTCAAGGAGGTGAGGAGGGGAGGGCACAGGGATGCGGTTAGCTCCAGCCTGGGAGCTGCAGCGTCCGTCCATCTAGTTATTTGTTCCATGTCTGTGTGGCGCGTGTGCGGGTCATTGAAGACCCATGGGACCCAACAGGGATAAACCCCAGGTCTCTACCCTGGCGGATCTCATAATCCAGGGGGCGGAATTCACAAGCGTGGTGGATTAAATATGGCCACAAATTCCTTAACAATCCTCCCATTGAGAGGTGGGGTCTAGTTCATAAAACTTAGGAAGAGTAAACTAAACAGACCAAAACAGGCTCAGAAAGAAAATCAGCCACTCTGGAGTCGAAATGAGAAGCAGGGAGAAAAGGCCAAGGCACAGGCTCTTGGCGAAATAGAGACCAAAATGCTCATCAAGAGATAGAGCCTGAGCCAGGCGCCTACCATTTCGAAAGGAACCCGCACCCCCCCCCCCACCACCACCACCAAAGTAAAGAAATAACGCTGCAGAGGACCCCTGCCTGAGACTCTCACCTTCACCTAGAGGAAGTGCTGGGTCCCAAGAAGGACAAAGACTGAGTCTGCCCAGGAATTGCTGCCGGAAGCCTCCCCTGGCTGCACAGTCGAGGCTGCAGTAGCCCTGACGTGTCCATAGGAAGGAGCCCGAAAATATCACCGTGAGACCCGCTTCTGAACTGGGGCTGGGAGCCTGGTATAGGCAAAGGCAGCATTGATGGGCAGGGAGGGGAGCAGAATGGGAGAGAGAAAGGAAAGGACAAAGAAAAGCCTCCTGCTGCAGATGATGCTGCAAGCTAAAATTCCAACACACTCGTTGAAATCTGACAGGTAACGAATTCAACAATCACAACAAGCAGAAAGGTAGAAAGACTGAAATAAGTGTGTATGGAATCAGAAAGGAAGGGGCAGGGGAGGGGGAGGGAAGGAAAGAAAGGAAGGAGGGAAGAAAGAGAAAAAGAAAAAAATCTTTATTAAAAAAGTAAAAAGAACAAGACGAACAATTTGGAACTCTCAAGAGAGCCCAAAACTGAAAATGCTAGGGGGGAAATGAGCTGGCAACAAAAAGGACAAAAATGAAGGAAGACATGGACCCAGAGAGCTGAGCAAGCCCTAAAGCTGCTGCCCTGTAATTTTACCGCCTTTGAGAGAGAATATGAAGGGCGGGGTTGTCTGTTCTGACCCTCAGGGGGGCATTCAGGGAAAAGAGCCAAGCAGCAGGGCAGAGGGTGAGGCCGCTTGCCTGTCTTGGCTTCACTCAGGGTGACAGTGGATTGGAGGGGAGTCCTTGACTTTACCCAGCCAGCCCTCCTGCTGGTTTGAGCCTAGATTCACTCTCCCTGAAAAATCTTTTCTGAGAAATCCCAAATTGAAAATTTAGTTTACACTGGTGCTGGGTTGGTCACCCCTTCAGGCACCTCAAAGATGCAAATCTTCTCCCTGGGAATGCACCCTGAGTCCTAGCCTCAAAGTGTTCCCGCAGATAACATTTCAACAAGTAATAATTCACAGGATACATGAACAAACAGGGCGGCAGGCTATGGAGCCAGCAGAACAGATAGCCGCATCACAACCACAAAGGGTTCCGACACCAGAACATTAAGCGATTGTAACATAAAATGTGAACAACTGTTGAATAGTTAAAGGGGCACAAAGACAATCAGAAATAATCCTGCAGATTTGAAAATGAACCAAATAGAATTTTAAAAAATAAAAGGTACGGTGCCAGCCATGTGGCTCAGCAGGCCGAGTTCTTGCCTGCCATGCCAGAGACCTGGGTTCGATTCCCAGTGCCTGCCCATGCAAAAAAAAAAAAGAAAGAAAAAGAAAAAGAAAAGGGAGGAAAAAGATACAGGGCAAACCAAAAGATGGCTAATGTACCTGTTTTTGTTTGCTAAAGCTGCTGGAATGCAATACACCAGAAATAGATTGGCTTTTGCAAAGGGGATTTATTAAGTCACAAGTTCATAGTTCTAAGGTCATGAAAATGTCCAAATTAAGGCACCAGGAGGAGGATACCTTCTCAGAGGAAAGGCAGCGTCCAGGTTCCTCTGTCACATGGGAAGGCACATGGCGACATCTGCAAGCCCTTGTCCCCTGGGTTGGTTTCAAAATGGCTCTTTTAGCTTCTGGGGGTGCTTCTGGCTTCTGCTGGAGTGGTGGTGGTGGTGGAGAGATATCCTCCACATCTCCAAACACTGGAGTCTACACTCTGTCTCTGCTCTTTTAAGGACTTCAGTAAAGGAATTATGACCCACTTTGAATCTGTGGGGCCACATCTCCATGGAAATAATATAATCAAAACTTCCCACCCACAACGAGTCTGCACCCACAAGATTGGATTAAAAGAGCATGGCTTTTCTGGGGTACATAACAATTTCAAACCAGCACAGTATATATAATATATGAATATTAGATAAAATAGAATTTCGAGGAAAAAATATTACTAGTGACATATAGCATCACCACATAATGCTGTAAAGCTTAATTTACCAGGAAAACGACGGTCCTAGACTTGTATATAACACTTATATATATCAAATAAAATAGATACAAAATACATTCACTAAAAAGTGGCAGAAGTATTGAGAGATAATGACAAATTCTGCATCATAATGAGTATACGTACCTCTCTCGGAAGTTGCTAGATCAAGGAGAAAGAAGTTGCTAGGTTTACAAAAGATGTAAACATAAAATAAACAAGTTTTATATAATGGATAATGTACTTAATTGGAGAACTAAAATGATTTAAGGCACCCACAGAAAGTTTAAAAAACAGCATTCAAGCACTTGTCTGCAAATTTCCAAGAATCAGCAACATTTAGATCACTTTTCCTGACCACAACATAATTGTTAGAAATAATTAACAGCAACAGTAAAATCATTTGAAAGCCCCATACATTAAAAACTGTAACTAACTCATGCATCAAAGCAAAAAAAAAAAAAAAAAAAAATCCTAATGAAAAATTTAAAAGACTGCAAAATAATTAAAATTAAAAATTGAGGGGGGCATTCAGCTAAAGTAGTATGCAGAAGGAACTTTTTAATCTTAAGTGCTTACGTTACAAGAAAGGCTGGAAATTAATGAGCTATGCAATTAACTAAAGGAGTAAGATGAAGATCAACAGAATAACTCACCTAAAATTGGAAACAAGGAAATTATAAAAATAAAGGCATTAATTAATGAACAGAAAAAATTGTAATGAAGATAAAATCAAAAGTTAGTTATCTGAAAGGTCCAAAAAATTGGCAAATCTCTCGCAATATAGAAAAAGAGAGAAGATGCAAATAAACAGCATTAGGGATGAAAAGGAACCCATAACTACAGATGCAGCAGGTTTAAAAACAGAAAAAAAAAGGAGCAAGAGACTATCGTGAATGATTTTATGCCAGTAAATTTGAAAGTAGACAAATGGACAATTTTCTGGAAAAACATGTTAGCAAAGCTGATTTAAGAAGAACATTAAGAAGTCTAAATAATCCTATAACCATTAAAGAAGTTGAAAAGTGGTTAGAAATTGAGCAACAAATAAAATTCAAGACCCAGATAATTTTCTTTCTTTTTTTTTTTTTTTTTGCATGGGCAGGCACCGGGAATCAAACCCGAGTCTCCGGCATTGCAGGCGAGAATTCTGCCACTGAGCCACCGTCGCACCCCCCAAGGCCCAGATGATTCTATGAGTGAATTTTACTAAACACTAAAAAAAAAAGAGATGATTCCATCTCTACACAAATTCTTTCAGAATTAAAAAAGAAGGGCTGTGTCTTAACTCATTGTGTGGAGCTGGGATAACTTTGTGTCGCATGAAAGGCAACGCGATGTTTGTGGCCACTTAATTTATAGGTTCGGATTCACAGACAACAGACTTCACTGATATAAAAACAGATCTTATTAGGAAAGTAATTAAAAGAAAGTAATTAAAAGTAATTAAGGGCTCAGGGCAGAGTTCTCACCTGCCATGCAGTAGACCCGGGTTTGATTCCTGGTGCCTGCCCATAGTGACATCACCAGATAAGATGGCACTGTCACCTGAAGAGAAGGGCTGGAAAGTCTCAGAAACAGCATTCAGAGTCTCCTTAGGAAAAATCCACAGCAAAGCATTCTTCTCCTGGATAAGATTCAGTTGAGATGCTCTCTCTTTCTCATAAGATTCTCCTCTCTCTTTCTCATAAGATTCTCCTTTCTCAAGACTCTCCTCTCTCTTTCTAATTGCTTGCAAGCAACTTTTATGAAATCTTCACATATTAGTGGCGGCATTCCAATCAGCTTACATGACCGGGCCCAGTTGGGTCCTCTGGGGACTAGCTAGGGACGGAGAGGAGCTTCCTGGGACTGAGATATCTTTATCCCAGTACACCTCCTTCTGGGAGGATAGCCAATCTTCCCAGCCAGAGTGCACATTTCAACTGTTTCTTACCAGAGTCGTGTAATAGCAACATCAGTTGAACAGAACAGACTCTACAAATTTATCTTTTCCTTACACCTTGACATCAAAATCAGATAAAGAGTACAAAAAAGCTGTTGTCCAAGATGTAATGGAGAGGCTAGAGGGAACTCCCTGAAAATGTAGAGCTGTGTTCCAGTTGCCATGTTTCTTGATGATGATTATATAATGATATAGCTTTCACAATGTGACTGTGTGATTGTGAAAACCTTGTGTCTGATGCTCCTTTTATCTACCTTGTCAACAGATGAGAGGAACATATGGAATAAAAATAAATAATAGGGGGAACCAATGTTAAAATAAATTTAGTTTGCAATGCTAGTGATCAATGAAAGGGAGGGGTAAGGGGTATGGTATGTAAAATTTTTTTGTGTGTGTTTCCGTTTTATTTTTCTGTTGTCTTTTTATTTCTTTTTCTGAATTGATGCAAATGTTCTAAGAAATGATCATGATGATGAATATGCAACTATGTGATGATATTGTGAATTGCTGATGGTATATGTAGAACAGAATGAGCATATATTCAGAGTGTGTTTCTTTCTTGTAGATTTTTTATTAATTAATAAAAGATTTTTTTAAAAAAGAGTACAAAAAAGGAAAAGTTCAAGCCAATCTCCTTCATGAATACTGATGCGGTGCTGAGAATATATTAGCAAATGCGGTTCCACAATGTAAAAAAAATACAATAAATCACTAACAAGTTGGGTTTATCCTAGGAATGAAAAGTTGTTTCATTGTTAGGAAATCTATACATGTAATTTCTCCTCTTAACAGATTAAAAGGGAAAAGTAGCATGATCAATTCCACAGATAGAGTAAAACTATTTAATAAAAGCAACATCCACTCAATAAAAAAATCTCTTACCAAGCTAAAAGTTTAACACCTTTCACTTAATAAATTATATCCACAAAAACCCTATAAGATGAGCATACCTAATGAATGAAATATTAAAAACATTTATTTTAAAAAATCAGAGAAAAAACTAGGCATAGGAAAAACCACCAGGCATCACCACATTTAACACTGGAAATCCTAACCAGCGCGGCAAGACACACACAAAAAAGGACATATCGTATGGAAATTAGAAAGGAAGAAATAAAGATTTATTAATTTTCAGATGGTATTGCTTTAAATAGAATACTTTAAAGAAATATGCAAATTATTAGAATGAATAAAAGTTTAGTTTATAGTTTGCTGGTTGGAATATCAAAATTTAAAAAACAATTATATTTTTATATTCCTGCAACTAATAGTTTTTAAATGTATATTTTAAAAGGAATTATTTATAATATATTAAAAAACCAACTATTCCAACTAGGAATAAATTTAAAAGGGTACAGTAAGATCTTTAGAAAGAAAACTGTAAAACTTTTTAAGAGAACATTAAAAAGTTCTAAATAAATGAAATATTTTGTGAATACACATTTGGAGACTGAATATTATAAAGATATCAATTCTTCCCAAATTTATCTGTAGAAGTCAATACAATTCCAAACAAAATCTCAAAAAGGTTTTTATTGTAACTTCATAAACTAATCCTCAAATCCTTACAGAAGAATAAAGGGCTAAGTACTGCTGATACAATTTTGAGGAAGAAGAGCAAGTCAATAGGTTTACTCTTTCAGACTGAAATTCCAGATACAAAGATTTATTTAAATGCCATATAAATAAGATGATGGACAAAAGGGATGGTGGAACAGAACCAGAATCACAAACATGAGGCAATGTGATAGAAATAGAAGTGACACTGCAGTTAAAGGAAAAGGGAAGGAAGGGCATTCAGTAAGTACTGCTGTGAAAATCTTCTCTCCATATGGGGAAAGAAATGAGGTTGGGTTCCTACCTCACGTCATTCACAAAAAATTAATTCCATATGCCAATGGGACGTTGTTTTAGTTTGCTAAAGCTGCCAGAATGCAACAAATCAGAGGTGGACCGGCTTTTAATAAGGGGATGTATTTAGTTAAAAATTTATAGTTCTTCCGAGGAAAGACAGCTAACTTTCCTGAGGTTCTCTGTTATATGGGAAGGCCCATGGTGACATCTGCTGGCCTTCTCTCCTGGTTTTTGGGTTCAAACGGCTTTCCTCGGGGCAATTTCTTTCTGCATCTCCAAAGATCTGGGCTGAGCTGCAAATGCTGAGATGAGGTAGCCTGAGCTGCTTGGGCTCTTTTCTGATCTCTCTCTTTTAAGCCTTCAGCTGATTAAATTAACCCTCACTCATTGTGTAAGGCACTCCCCTTAGCCAACCACAAATGTAATAAACCAGAGATGAATTTCACATACTGATGATTTAAGTCTATAGAATCAGAACAACAGGCATTGTCACCTGGTCATGTTGACACCCGAAACTAACTACCACAGAAGTAATAACAGTGCAAATCAAAAGCCCCACTGGTGTGAATAGTTATTGAAAACAAGCGTGGCCTGATGGATCTGCTGCCTTCCCCAGGGTTCACTCAGCCACCCTTTCTCTCCAAACCAGGGCTGAGAGCTGGGGGCATGCTTCTTCTCAAAGCTGCTTCACTTTAAGTGTTTCAGAATGAAATCTATTGGGGTGCATACACATTTAGGATTATTGTATCTTCTTAGCCCTTTTTTCATGATGTAATATCTCTCCATATCCCTGGTAATTTGACTTGCTCTGAAACCTGCTCTGTCTGATATTAATATAGCCATTCTCTCTATTAGTGTTTTCATGATTTATCTTTTTTATATCCTTTTTAATTTAAGTTACCTTTATAGTTATGTTTAATATGGGTTCCTTATAGACAGTCTTAGTTGGGTCTTTTTTTTTTTTAATCCATTCTGACAATCTCTGTCTTTTAATTGGTATGTTTACAACATTCCTGTTTAGTGTAATTATTGATATGTTTGAATTTAGGTCTAGAATTTTATTTGTTTTCTGTTTGTTCCATCTGTCTTTAATTCTTCTGTTTCCCCTTTCCTGCCTTCTTTTGGATTATTTGAAATTTTCTATGTCACATTTAACTGTGTCTATTGATCTTTTCCACTATATTGAGTGTTATAGGTATTTTAGTGGTGACTCTAGGAATTACAATATACATACTTCACTTTTCACAGTCTACTTAGAATTAATATTTTACCACTTCAAATGGAATGTAGAAATCTCATCTCTATAGAGGTCCTTTTGCCATCGCTTCTTTAGTTGTAGTTATCATATATACTACCTCTACATGCGTGGAAAATCTGAACAGGCAATGTTATAATTTTTGCTTTTACAGGTCAAATATATTTTAAAGAACCTAAAAGAAGAACAGTAGTCTATCACATTTATTCAGATTTTAACCATTTCTGTTGCTTTTCTTTCATTCCTGATGGTCCAAGTTTCCCTCTGGTATCATTTCACTTCCATTTGGAAAACTTTCTTTAACATTTTCATTGTGAAATATAACATATATACAGAAAAGTAATAAATTTCAAAGTATAGTTTAACAAGTAGTTATAGAGCAAATTTCAAAGTATAGTATGGGTTACAGTTCCACAATTTAGGTATTTCCTTCTGGCTGTTTTAATACACTAGAAACTAAAAAGAAATGTCTATGTAATGAGTTCAGTACTCGTAATCCTCTGTTAAATCCTAACTTCTCTGTTATAACTTCTCCCTCTGTTATAAA
>PVIY010056380.1:0-13339 GCA_004026745.1 Myrmecophaga tridactyla | reverse complement strand
CCAAAAGATGGAAGCAACCCAAGTGTTCATCAACAGAATGTGGCATATGCATATGATGGAACATTATTCAGTCGTAAAAAGGAATTAAGTTCTGATACTTGGAGATATAATATTAAGAGAAATAACCCAGACACAAAAGGACAAATATTGTCTGATCTCACTGATATAAAATAATTAGAATAAGCAAAGTCATAGAGTGAGATTCTAGAATATAATATACAAGATGATGGCTAGGGGGGTAGGAATCGGGAATTAAGGCTTAAAATGTACATGCTTCCTATTTGAGATGATGGAAAAGTTTCGTTCTATTAAAAATCATAAAATGGGAGG
This sequence comes from Myrmecophaga tridactyla, assembly GCA_004026745.1. Taxonomy (NCBI): domain Eukaryota; kingdom Metazoa; phylum Chordata; class Mammalia; order Pilosa; family Myrmecophagidae; genus Myrmecophaga; species Myrmecophaga tridactyla. Next base: position 13,009 of record PVIY010056380.1, on the reverse strand, counting down.
GAGGGTGCAAGGGTAGTTCAGTGGTAGAATTCTCACCTGCCGTGCAGGAGACCCGGGTTCAATTCGTGGCCCACACACTTTCAAAAAAAAATTCAGCAAATGGTACTACAATAACGAAAGAGTCACATGGAAAAAGAATGAAATACGACACCACCTTAAAGCATATAAAAAATCATAAAATAATTATAAAGCAGGAGCCTATGATGAAGAAGAAAATACTTAAATATTAGGGCAGAAGTACCCTGTATCTCTTCCAAAGCAGAAAAGGCAGGAATAGTGCCATGAAGGCAAGAATTAGTGATACAAAACAGTATGTTCAGGAGGAAATCCAAAACATAACTAAGGTCCCTCTCTTTCCACAAAGAAAGAGAAACATATAGATCTGAAACACAAGGTGGAAGCAGGAAATGCACTGAAATGAGATGGGAGACCTGGAGTCTAGTTCCAATCCTATGGATTAAGACCCACCCTGATTTGATTTGGCAACATCTTAACTAATAACATCTTCAAAAGGTGCTATTTACAAATGGGTTCCCACCCAGAGGAATGAGGATTAGGATTTGACTAGGTCTTTTATGGGGGATGTAATTCGATCTCCAACAAACTCTCTGAGCATCAAGTTGGGCTCTCTAAATAGAGACATCCCCAACTGCCCTCTGGCCTTCAGAAAATTACATGAGGGTCAACTGAGATGGGGTATTTGAATGTCTTTTGAGAATTACAAAGTGTTACACAAATATGGAGATTGGGCATCACTGTGGATTTCATGAAACTGAATTCGGTGGCCCAGAGAACTGCAATGTCCACGTTCAGTTGTGCTTTGGAGAGCTAAGCTTCTGACAGGTGGGATGAAGTTGCATACGGCCCTGTTTATATAGTTATCTACCTGAAAGAGTGCAATCAAAGTCAAAGTCAGACAAATACGCACATTCTAAAAAGAATGAACAAGTCTGAATAAAGCCAATTTCAGGGGCTAAGCACTGGGCAGCATTTCAGTGACTATCTGGATAGTCCACTCATCTATTTTGTACACGATTTTATACAGCTAAAAAATCATTAGGCTTTCTAACTCCCAGTAAGATGCTTTATCCAACTCTAAGGCTGTACCCCCTTCGGCCAAAATGCCTTTTTCCTTGGAAACAGTCAGACTATAGTCATAATATATAGGCTATTTGGATATTTATTGCAATTGGTATCTGTACATTGGCAGCTACAGTTTACTTTTTAGGTGTAAAATATCCAAACATTTGAGTTTTTAGAACCTAGTTTTCCCCCTTCAGGGTGATTCACCACTGCAGAAAATGCTTGGTCTAGTCTAAACTCATTATTGCCAGTAAGTTACTTTCAGAGTACACTTTTGTAGTGTTTAACTATGTGCAGGTACATGCTGTTATTATCGCTGTTCACAGATGGGATAACCGGGGTGCAGCAATGTTAGGTAACTTGCCCAAGGTCAGACAGCTGAGGAATAGGAGCCTAGCAAATCTGGCTCCTGAATTGTGCTTTTACCATTAGGCTTTGCTCATTGTTGGATGTTTCTGAGTGTTTGTTGTGTGCCAAGACAGTATAGGGAATGCTGAGACTGAATACCAGTGTTTTTGCAGCTGTCTGTTTCTGTAGTTGTATGCTGCAGTGACTTAGGGTGATGTTTGCCTCAATAAAGACTCTTTTTTGATGGCCTGATCTTAACCTGCCTTATCTACCGGTCCAACAAATGCCCATTATGGAAGGACTTGTAAAAGGGCTGGGGGAGGAGATATAAACATAATAGCCAATTTTCTTCCTGCCCTCAAAGAGCCAGTAATCTAGATTAGCAGAGAGAGCAGTTAGAAATACAAGGTGACCAACTCTGTAAGAAAGAATATTATAGGAGACATACAAATGGTACATACAAAAATGCTACTGAAGTCCTTTATTGTCTCCCGCCCCTGAGGAGTCTCATATTTTCTTCCAGTGGTAAGGGTCTTCAGTCTTCTCATCAGCCCCCTAAACAAGCCTATAACAAAAAGTGAGCGATGGTTAAGCCAAATCACCCTCACACATATCTGTCCCTAGCCTCAATGGGTTTCTAGAACATATGTATCTAGTACACCAGGGTTGGTCAATATACATTGGATGAATGAATGAATGAATGAATGAAGGCATACATGCTAAGCTTGCATGTTTTTTCCTTCATGAGTATAAAATGGAATGTATTATTTAATTTCTTGAGCTCAGAAGACTGTGTCCTCAAAGAGATGTGTCTAAATGACATTTTGTTTCCAAAATAATTTGTTCTAATTAAGGTGTTTTAGCAATGTAACTATGGTATGGCATCATCAAGATAGCTGAGTAAGCCAACCCCAGGAGTATTTCCCCTTGGAGACAGCTAAATATAAGGGCAGATTCAACTCTCTTGGAACTCTGGAGGAAGATTAAGACTGAAGAACAACCCTACAAATGCTGAATTGAAGAACAACAACAACAAAAAACAACCACAAAACTAAAAACGGTAAGAAAATCGCAAGGTGACTTGCCTGTCTGGACCCCTCCCCAGTGCTTGGATCCATGCAGTTTAAGAGACACACAGTGGTGGCTCTCCAGACTGGTACACTGCCTGCCATGGACACTCACCCCAGGACCACCCACAGCAGTGGTTTAGTCCCCTGCACATTCAGAATCCAAGGTCACATATACCCTCAATGGGGCCCCAGCAATTGGCACACACACATTCAAAGTGGCTGCCCAGAAGCCAGAGTGACTCACAGTGGCACTTTTGGCAATCTATGCCTGGACCCTGATTTCTGGTGCACCCTAATGAAACAAAAAAACAAACAACTGGATGTCTTTGAACATTGACTCCATCTGGCTCCATGGATTGGGATCCATCAACCCAAAGTTACCAAAAAAGCTGAAAGAGGAAAGGGAAACAAGCCACTTACAGCGCTGCAGCTCAAGGTTGAAAGCTAGAGTGAAAGGGTCGCCCACAGCTGCCAGGGAAGAAAATATATATATAAACCAGGAAAACAGAGCAAGACTCCAGAAGGATGAGCAGAGGAAAGGCATTCTGTCCTGGGGGAGGGAAGGGGGTAACAGCCACACACATTCGGGTAATCATGAAAGCTACTACACATTCCCAGATTAACGAGTTGGGTCTTTCAAGTGAACAAATGAAAACAACAGAAGGAGCACAGACAATGGATAGCTAATCAAAGATATTCATTTAAATCTCCTAAATCAATTCAATGAGCTAAAGGAAAATATAGATATAGAACTAAACTGTATAAAGGGAGAATCAGAAAGTTTAAAAAGGAACATTACAGAACTTATGAGGATGAAAAGCACAATAATGAAGAGTTGAAAATACACTAACAGCATATTTGAATAGAAGAAGAAAGAATCGGCAAACAAGAAGATAGCATGATTGAAATAATACATATGTAGAATAGATGGAGAAAAGAATGAAAAGAAAGAACAGATCCTTAGAGACCTGTGGGACAACTTGAAGCTTACCAATATATGTGAATCTCAGAAGGAGAGGAGAAGGAAAAAGGGACAGAAAGAATGTTGAGGAAATAGTGGCTGAAAATGTCTCAAATGTGATGAAAGACATAGGTATACATACCCAAGAAGCATTGAATTCCAAACAGTGCAAACTCTAATAAACCTATACCAAGATATAACTGATAAAATGTCAAATGCCAAAGATAAAGAGAGAGATTTCCGAAAGTAGCAAGAAAAAGTGATTTGTCATATACAGGGGATCCTTAATAAGGCTAAGTGCAGACTTCTCATCAAAAATGGAGGCAGGAGGATGGTGCAATGGTGGCACAGCGGCAGCGTTCTCGCCTGCTATGCCAGAGACCAGGGTTTGATTCCTGGTGCCTGCCCATGTAAAAAAAAAAAAGAAGAAAAAATGGAGGCAAAACTGCCTGACATAATTAAAGTTTTGAAAAGGAAAACTGCCAGCCAAGGAATCTATACCCAGCAAAACTGTCCTTCAAAAATAAGGGAGGCATTTGGAGAATTTCTGATATTCTTACAAGCAGTGGGGACAACTAAATCAATAAGCTGAGCCCTCAATCCTATGTTTGCCCCTATGAAACTTATTGCTGCAAAGGATAGGCTAAACCTACTTAAAATTAGATCTAAGAGTCATCCCCAGAGAACCTCTTTTGTTGCTCAGATGCACGCTCTCTCTCTCTCTCTCTCTCTCTTTCTCTCAGCAGGTGAATTCACTGCTCTCCCCAATATGTGGGACATGACTCCCATGGGTATAAATCTCCTTGGCAATGTGGGACAGAATTCCTGGCATAAGCCAGGATCCAGCATCAAGGGATTGAGAAAGCCTTCTTAACCAAAAGGGGGAAGAAAGAAAGGAGACAAAATAAAGTTTCGGTGGCTGAGAGTTTTCAAACAGAGTTGAGAGTTCATCCTGGAGGTTATTATTATGCATTATATAGATATCTCTTTTTAGTTTATGGTGTATTGGAGTGGCTGGAAGGAAGTACCTGAAACTGTTGAGCTGTCTTCCAGTAGTTTTGATTTTTGAAGACAATTGTATAAAGTTACAACTTTTACAGTGTGATTATGTGATTGTGAAAACCTTGTGTCTGATGCTCCTTTAATCCAGGGTATGGACAGATGAGTAAAAAAAAAATGGACAAAAAAATAAATAATAGGGGCAATAAGAGACAAAATAAACTGGGAAGATGGGAATACAAGTAGTCAATGAAAAGGAGGGGTGAGGGTATGGTATGTATGAGTTTTTTCTTTTTTCTTTTTCTGGAGTGATATAAATGTTCTAAGAAATGGTCATGGCGATGAATACACAACTATGTGATGACACTGTGAGCCACTGATTGTACACCATATATGGGATGTGTGTGGGTGAAGATTTGTCAATAAAAGTATATTTTAAAATGAGGATAGTCAAAGAAATTCATGAATAAACAAAAACTGAGAGAGTTCATCACAAAAGCCCTGCCCTATAAGAAATGCTAAAAGGGATTTTTCAGGCTCATAGGAAAGGACAGGAGATAGTAGCTTGGAGCAGTATGAAGAAGTGAAGATCTCCAATAAAGGTAATTACATGTGTATATGCAAAACCCAGGAGTATGGTATCCTCAGATTCTTAGTATGTAATTCTGTTCAATCTTTCCTACAAGATTCAGAATACAGTGAAAAAATAATGATTTGATGAACTAAATATGCAAATAGAGACAGGTAATTTGCGACAAAAAGGGGAAATGGAGGGGTTTAGGAGAACAGACTCTGTATGCTATTAAAGTTAGATGGATAATATTTCAAACTAGTGGATTACAGACGTGGGTTGTTTAATACAAACCCCAGATGAACCACAAAGAAAGTATTTATAATATTATATATATAATATGTATATTATAATAGTTACAAAAAAGCAACCAGTTTTTGAAGAGTGCTTGGAAAACTACTGCTTTTTATTTATTTGCTTTGTATATATGTTATCCTATACAATTAAAAAGTTAAAAAAATTAAATTAAAAATTCAAAATAGAAATGAGAAAGGGATCAATCAGCTACATCACAAAAGATTAACTATACATAAGAGAAGTCTGTAACAAAAGAAAAGAGGGCAAAAAAGAAATGATGTATAAGAAACAATGGACAGAATAGCTGAGGTAAATCCTGCCTTATTAGTAATTACACTGAATATAAAAGGATTAAAGTCTCCAATCAAAAGACAGATTGGCAGAATGGATAATAAAGCATGATTCAATTTTAGACATTGTTTATAACAGACACACCTTATATTCAAAGACACAAATTGGCTGAAAGTGAAAGGATGGAAAGAATCATTTTATTTGCATGGAATATGCATCCTTTCCATGCATATTCCATGCAAATAAAAAAGAGAGATAAAGGGTAGATAAATTAATATTGGATAAAATTATAAGAGACAGAGAAAGATACTATATAAAAGTGTCAATCCACCAAGAAGATATAACAATCATAAACATTTATGCACCTAATCACAGTACCCCAAAATACATAAGGCAAAATTAATAAAACATAAGGGAGAAATAGACACCTCTACAATAATACTTAAGAGACTTCAATACACCACTTTCATCAATCAACAGAACATCTAGAGAGGAGATCAATATGGAAACAGAGAACAATACTATAAATGAACTAGACCTAACAGACAAATGCAGAACTCTGTACCCCAAAATAGCAAAATATACACTCTTCTCAAGAACAAATGTATAATTCTCCAGGATATACCACATGTTAGGTCACAAAACAACTCTCAGCGAATTTTTAAAGATTAAAATTACACAAAGCATCTTCTCCAAGCACAATAAAAAGAAGCTAGAAATCAATAACAGAGAGAGAACTAGAAAATCAACACACTCTTAAATAATGGGATAAAGAAAAAATCTCAAGGGACAATTAAGAAATATATTGAGGAGAATTAAAATGAAAACCCAACATACCAAAACTTACGGAAGGTAGCAAAGGCAGTGCTGAGAGGGAAATTTATAGCTTTAAATGCTTACATTGAAAAAAGAAGATACATAACCCCAAACCTGGAGGAACTAGATGCATAACCTCAAACCTGGAGGAACTAGAAAAATGAGAAAACTAAACCCAAAGTGAGCAGAAAGAAGGAAATACCAAAGATTACAGCAGAGTAAAGGAAATAGAAACTAAAACAAAACAATAGAGTAATCAATGAAACCAAAAGTTAGTTCTTTTAAAATATCAATAAAATAGACACCCTTTTAGCTACACCGACAAAGAAGAAAAGAAAGAAGATGCAAACAGCTAAAATCAGGAAAGAAAGGGGAAATATTATTACCCACCCCACAGAAATAAAAAGAATTATAAGAGGACACTATAAATAATTATATGCTAATAAGTTAGATAACCTAGTTGAAATGGACAAATTCTTAGAAGCACATAAACACCTACACTCACTCAATAACAAACAGAAGATCTCTACAACCAATAACAAGTAGAACAATTAAATCAGTAATTAAAAACTCCCGACAAAGTATAACTCAGGGCCATATGGCTTCACAGAGGAATTTTACTAAACATTCAAGAAAAAAGTAATGCCAACCCAGCTCAAACTCTTCCAAGAAATTGAAGAGGAAGGAACACTTCCCAGCTCATTCAATGAGGCCAGCATCATCCTAATACAAAAGCCAGATGAAGACATTACAAGAAAAGAAAATTACAGAGCAACATCCCTCATGAATAAAGATGCAAAAATCCTAAACAATATAATAGCAAACAAAATCCAAACAGAATTAGACACCATGATCAAGTGGGATTTATCCAAGGTAGGCAAGGTTGGTTTGACATAAGAAAATCAATTAATGCAATACACCACATTGATAGAATGAAGGGGAAAAAAACATGATCATTTTAATCAATGCAGAAGAGCCATTTGATAAAATCAAGCATGATTTTCTTGAAGAAAACACTCTGGAAACTAGTAATAGAAGGAAACATCCTTAACATGATAAATAGCATATGTGAAAAACCCACAGCTAACATCACACTCAATGGTAAAAGACTGAGAGCTTTCCCCGCAGATAAGGAAGAAACACAAGGATGCTCCTTTCACCACTGATATTCAGCATTGTACTAGAAGTTCTAGCCAGAGCAATTAGGTAAGAAAAAGAAATAGAAGTCATCTAAATTGGAAAAGAAGAAGGAAAACTTTCCCTATTTGCAGATGGCATGATCCCATATACAGAAAATCCGGAAAAATCCACAGCAAAGCTAATAGCTAATAAAAATATTCCACAAAGTGGCAGGGAAGAAGATCAACACACAATAAGTAATAGTAGTGTTTCTACACACTAGTAACAAACAATCTAGAGAGGAAAACAAGATAAAAATCCATTTACAAAATCAACTAAAATAACTGAATAACTAGGAATAAATTTAACAAAGGATATAAAGGATTTGTACACAGAAAACTACAAAATATGCTGAAAAAAACAAAAGGAAACCTAAACAAATGGAAGGACATTCTGTGTTCATTTATCGGGAGACTAAATATTGCTAAGATGTCAATGTTAACCAAAGGAATTTGCGCATTCAAGGAAATCCCAATCAGAATTCCAACAGCCTACTTCCATAGTAATGAAAAGCCAATCATTAAATTCATATGGAATGAGCCTTGATTAGCCAACACCGCCTTGAAAAAAGAAGAAGAATTAAGCTTTAAAACTAATTTTAAAGCTACAGCAACCAAAACAGCATGATTTCAGCACAATGGCCAACATATAGACCAGTGGTATCTAATTGAGAGTTCAAAAATAAACCCTCACACCTACGGCCAATTGATTTTTGCAGACGTGTCAAGGTCACTCAGAGGGGGAAAGAACTGATAAAACCATAGCAAAATACTGAAGGTGGAACCCTACCTCAAGCCATATATAAAAAATTCACTTAACATGGCTCAAAGACCAACAAACATGAATCAAAATTATAAAATCCCAGAAGGAAACATTGGGAGGCATCCTCAAGACTTTTGTTATATGATGTTTTCTTAAACTTTGCACCCAAATCATCAGCAACAAAAGAAAAAATAGGTAAATCGGTCTTCATCAAAATTAAAAACTTTTGTATATCCAAGGACCTATCAAGAAAGTAAAAAGACAACCTACAGAATAGGAGAAAATATTTGGAAATCATACAACCAGAATACATTAAAAAATCTCATACCACTCAACACCAAAAAAGACAAACAACAAGGTTTAAAAATGGGCAAAAGACTTGAACAGACATTTCTCCAAAGATATTTTAACAGCCAATAAACGCCTGAAAAAATGCTCAACATTATTAGCTATCAAGGAAATGTAAATCAAAGCCACAATAAAATACCATTTTACACTGATTACTGGCTAACATAAAAATTGTGGTAAAGGATGTAGAGAATAGGGCTCTCAAACACTGATGGCGGAAATGTAAAAATGTGCAGCCTCTGTGGAAAATTGTTTGGCGGTTCCACAGACAGTTAGGGATAGAATTATCATATGACTTGGCAATCCCATTTCTAGATATATATGCAAAAAGATGGAAAGCAGGGACATGAATAGACATTTGCACACCAATGTCTATAGTGGCATTGTTCACAATTTCTAAAACTTAGAAACAACTCAAGTGGCTATCAACTGATGAATGGCTAAACAAAACTGGGCATATACACACAATGGAATATTATTCAGCATTAAAAAAGAATAATAAAGTTCTGATACATGTGACAACATAGATGAACCTTGAAGACATTATGTTGAGTGAAATACTCCAGACAGAAAAGGACAACTATTGCATGATACCACTTCTATAAATTAAGCAGAATATGCAAGTTTATAATGTCAGAAAGTAAAAAATAGATTTGCTGGGCCTGGTGGTTGGGGAATGGGGAGTTAATGTTTAATTGCTAGAGTGTTTCTGTTTGAGGTGATGGGCAAGTTTTGGCAATGGATAACAATGACATAGGCACAGCTTTGTGAATGTACTTATCGAATTGTATATTTGAAAGTGGATAGCTTGTTTGTAAGTTAGAAAAAAAAAACATAGAGCTGATGACACAGAGAGTGAACTCTAATATGAATTACGGAGTACAGTTCACAGTATAATTACAATAATGTTGTTTCATCAGTTGTAACAAAGTTACCTCACTAATGCAAAATGTTATTAATAGAGAAAACTGTATGTGGGATATGGGGGTATATGGGAACTCTGTGCTTTCTGCATGATTTGTCTATAAACCTACATTTGCTCTAATAAAAGTATGAAACTATGAAGTTTGCCCACTTCCCAGGACTGCTCAGGATGATTTTATTATCTTTGCCTCTAAGAAAGCTGCATAGGATTTTAAAAATTCACTGTCTATTCTATTTATTGAAATCCTGCTGTGGGCAAAATACCGAAAATAATGGCTTAGGTGTTGGAAAGGGCATAGCAACACTCTGTCCTCCCAGAGCTTACAATCGAGGCACTGACATCAACAAATTTCCAGAAAAGTCTATTCCTGGTGGTGACATTTTCCATCCTTTGAGGACACAGACCAAGAATGTAATTGTTTTTTTTCCCCTCCTCTCAGTGTCTGGCACCAAAAAGCTATAACATGCTTTCAACCATATTCGTAGTTGGGTGCATTTTGGAATTAACACTTAAATTATTGTAAGCCATCTTAACCATTTTCTTCAAGAAATTAATGACCTAGAATCTCTGAAATTCCAAATGTCTTGCATTATAACATAACTCGAGATCAGTTTTCACTAGGACTGCATTAGAAGCCCAAACTGTAGCACTGGTTGTAAAGAACAAAGCTCGGTCCTTCTGTTCTCCCAAGAAAACAATGTTATTGAGTCTGCTACCACTTCATCCTCATAAAACATTGAGACCCCCTCCTAAGAAAACCAATCCAAAGTGATCTTTCCAGCTTCCAGCCCAGCACCGCGCATCCCAGAAAATGTACTCGTGATTGCGTTATGACTGGAGAGCCAAGGGCTGATTCTGACTCAAAGGCAGTGTCAATTATAGAAGCTTATAATTAGGACCAACAGTGTTCGTGGGAAAAGACAACTTGCCGAACATGGGAACTTAGCTCCTTTGAGCTTGTTCTTCCCTTCAGTATGATGAAAGTTTTTAAAGAACAGCACTGACTTTTCTAACACACTTGTTAATACATTTGAGGAACCATGTCCAGCTGCCTCTGCCAGGGGCTCTGCCAATACAAGGACCTGGGCTAGCAGAGCCTCTGCTCAAAGCTTGGGTCCCAAGGAGAGGTTAGTGGAAATTCCTTGTGCTAGTTCCTGGGCTGGAGCTCATAATGTCCTATTATCTCTCTAGAAGTGCCCTCCTCCATCTCTTCTAGTCCAAGCCCCTAGCCACATATAACCACTCAAAGACTGCCAGACTATTTTTATTTTTATTATCCTTGCCTAGAAGTGGTATATTAACAGCAAAAGTAAAAAGTAATGCAGAGAATAAACCTTTTAGCTAGCACAAATCTAGACCTACACAGGCAGAAGTTGAAGAAGACATTTCTGGGAGTAACCCAGGCAGGATGTTATGTTGAGGAGGATCGAGAATTTAAATCTCTGACACGACATGTGGAAAACGAAGCAGCAAAACAAATGTCCCACTGGTGACATCATTCTGGCGATGTTTACATCACACCAGTAAAACCGGTTGGAAAAACAAAAAATGGAATCAACTTGACTGTTGAGATGACATCAAATTATGGCTGACCTGTTGGTTTTGTTTCTTTTTTTTAAATAACCAAATCAAATACTTATGTAAATGTATTACCTAATTGTTCTGCTAACTTGTGATAAATGGCCTTAACATTTTTCAATTACCATCAACCAAACTGCTTTTACATAAACACACCAGCCCTGACATCCTCTTATGTTGTTTGCTTGTTTTAAATATTCCCTGATAGTCTAAAAAAGCATCAGATGTCTAAAAGGCATAGAAAAACCAAATACCTCCTAGCATGTGTGCTTGGTGGCACGGCTAAAGTTCTGCTTAAGCAGCCAGAAATGTTGTCAACTTTATTTCCAAATGCCCAGTGTTTGGAAAGAAATCAAGCTCTTGGTTTAAAATGAAAACCTGATTGACCCTGGGGAATCATTCAAATGTGGCCCATCTAAACTGCCTCCCAATCCTAGCGAGAGGAAAGAACAAGTGATCGGAGCAAAATCAGGCCCAGAATGACGTGAGAGAGCAAGCCTGACTCTAATGCTCCCACTCAAAAGCATCACTGGGGTTACCATCCCTTCTTGCACAGAGCCCTTTTCGCCTTTAAGATTTGCCGACCTATGCGCGTTCATTTTCACAACATCTTCATGAGCTGAGCAGGTGGTATGGGTTAGGTTCCCTCACATTAGAGATCGAGAGATGGTAAGCCTGGTCGTAAAAATTCTGACACTAAGACACATCAAACGATGTCAGCACCATCACATCAAAAGACCCACGGCTTTCTCAGAAAAAGAAATTGTGACAGTGGAAATCGTCAGATGTACACTCCTTTATTTCACTCAGTATTATACCCATGGTGATGTCCGCCTAGTGTTCAAAGGGACAGAAAACTCTTGAATAGTCACCCATTTTTGTAAAAAATGGTTTACTTATGAGAAACATTAGCAATGTTGAGTAAAAAAATGTCCTCTTGATTGCATCTGGTCCCGAGGCTGCTCTTCTCCCTGTCCGAGGAGGAGGCGACCTCTAGTCTGGGAAATGGATAAACCTCCTGCACCACCCAGGACCTTTGCAGAGCAGGGACCCCAGATACAGCTCTACCTCAGTGCCCCGAGGAATTTAGGAAGTTAGTGGAAGCTCCTTCCTTGGAGACCTTAAAATACAAAGTAAACTCGCACATAACCCCACACGAAGCACAGAACACAAACGAAACCACCTTGACTGGGGCTATTAGATTTGGGGTGGGACAGAAAAGGATCTAGAGAAGGCCCTGGGCGCACTTTCTCCGGGACTGGCTGCAAGTCTGCCTGGGATTTCTCCCGGGTTTCAGCTTGTCCTTGGCCTTCTGGAAGGGGGAGGAAAAAGAGAGGGTTCCCGCTGCCTCCACCATTCCTTTCACAGGTCGGGGCCTGCGACGCGGCTCCTGCGCTCCCTGGAAGAGCGAGGCGCAAACCTGGCAGGTACTTCGGGTGCAGACCTGCAGCGCACCCTCCGGGGAGCGAGCCCTCCAGCCTCCCACGCCCCCTGCGCGACGTTCCAGAATTCCCCTCTCTTCTCTCTTCTTTCCGTGCTCTCTCTTATACACAGACACGCACGCGCGCACACACACACACACACACACACACACACACACACACACACACACACGCCAAAGCCTGCAAGCACATCTGCAAGCTGAGACTCCACTCGAGGCTCCCACCTTTCACCTGTGGGGACCCCTCCACCCCTGCTCTCCTAAGGTGAAGGCCATCCCACCCCGTCGGCTGCGAGGGCCTCGCCGGACGGAGCTCTAGGGGTGGGAGACGGAGTAGGGG
>PVIY010056379.1:0-13335 GCA_004026745.1 Myrmecophaga tridactyla | reverse complement strand
AGAGGAAAGGCAGCTAACTTTCCACTGAGGTTCTTTCTTACGTGGAAGGCACAGGATGGTCTCTGCTGGTCTTCTCTCCAGGCCCTTGGGTTCCAACAACTTTCCCCGGGGTAACTTCTTTCTGCATCTCCAAAGGCCTGGGCTGAGCTGCAAGTGCTGAGATGAGGAATGCCGAGCTGCTTAGGCTGTGCTACGTTGCCTTCTCTCATTTAAGCACCAGCCAATTAAGTCAAACGTCACTCATTGCAGCAGGCACGCCTCCTAGCCGACTGCAGTTGTAATTAGCAACAAATGAGGTTCACGTACCATTCATTGGCTTATGTCCTCAGCAACAAGACTAGGTGTGCTTACCTGGCCAAGTTGACAACTGAATCTAACTAACACACTGGGCAAGACTCATTTTCCAAATGTGGGAACGACAGAGGCAAGGGTAGCTGGAAATTAGGTCCTGCTGGTGGATGGATCAGATTGTCCGGATTGCTCTCCATCAGGCATTTAAGAAAGATGTTCAGCCACTCTGCACAAAGTCCGTGGACTCTTGAATAAATGAGGGGAAGAAGAGAGGGCCCTCAAGTGGTACTATAGCTTAGTTTAATTAGAAAAATAAGAGCTGGAACTATGTACTCCAAGCTGATTAAATAAATCATACTGGTTATACCATTATAAAGATCAGTGGAACTGTTACTTCCTTCAAATGGATGTACACTTTGTTATTGCAGCCCCTTTAGCAGCTAATTATCCCTGCTGCTTCATAATCAAAGTGATGAAAATGGCACAATGTTTAAAAATAAACTACATTCAGGCTGTTAGCCACCATCTTGCATTAGTGTAAATGACTGAAAACAACAGCAACTTATTTCAGGAATTCTCCATTATGCTCATTAAATGTCATCATATTACTTTTAACCTATCTTTTATGGAAAACAGAATACTACAGTTTCTTGTACTTAAAATAATCCTGGTACTGTAATGAACTGGGTTTAAGGATTTTTGCTTTTGTGAGAGTATGGATAATTTTGATGAGCATGCTAGATCTTATCTTCTCTGATGTAGAATTTCTCATGGCATATCCCAATCAAAAGCTGCTATAAAGCAATCTGTCAGAGCACAGAGAACCCCAAATTTCAAAATGTGTATTTCTCAGCAGCATTCGTTGTCACTTTCTAACTTCTTAGAGGTTCATTTTCTCTTTTGTCACTAGAGGGCAATAATGCTCCACTATACAAAGTAAGAAAAGTAGATTTGGCTGTGAAATCTTTTAAAATTTTTAATATTTAAATGGGTCACAATGCTATAGTAGACTACTACTATATATTATTTTCTCTCATGCTTTTAAAAGAATAGAAGGGAATTTCCCTTAGAGTTGTTTTTTTACACAGGATACCCCTGGTACAATTAGAAACAATGTGGGCTGCTATAACTGGTCTCACATTTTCAATAGCACTTAATTCTACTCTCTCTATAAAAAACATATCTAGAATTTAATGATTTTTCATCTCTTCCACTATTGCTACTCAGATTCAAGCCACCATAACCTGTCTCCTCAGTGAGGTCTACTCAGACTATTGCTTCAATTAGGATAGGCTAGGTTATTCTGCAGTAACAAAAAATCCCATTAGCTTAATTAACATTCAGCTAACACTGTCTGACATGGGTTGGCAGGGGCTTTGGCTGACTATAGTCATGCAGTGATTCTGTCTGACTGAAGCTTCCTTTTGGCATATTCTTCCACATTTTCTCCAGCAGTGGGATGTGTATGTGGGGAATCATGCACTGTCCATAAATGACACATACCACTTATGCTCACATTTCATTGGCTAAAGCATGTTACATGACTCTACCTAACTTTAATGTGGTAAGGAAGTGCAATGATACCATAGCCTGCAAATGGAAAACCAAATATATTTGGTGAACAACACTAATGAAACTGAATCACCATTTCAACATCCGTCTACTCATTTCCACACTAGCACTTTGGATCTCTCTTACTGTATTGCATATTTTCCCTTAGCATTTATTATCTTCTAACTTATGTAGTTTACTTATTTTTAATTATTTTTTTTTACTTCTTTTCACTAGAATATGAGCTCCACCAGGGCAAGGATTTGTCGTCTATATTGTTCCATATTATAACTAAGGTATTTGGAATGTGCCTGGAATATAATAGGAATTCAATAGCTATATACTGAATGAATGAATAACCAATTGATCACACATCATTTTCTTCTCATACAATAATCAGCCACATGCTTTGGCTAGCTAAAAACGGAAGATGAAATGAATTCAAGAAAATACCTCCTGTGGTTATTCAAAACTAAGATATTTAGGAAAATCTTTGCAAGGGAACACCTCACTGGAAGAATGAAGTCTTCTTTTGAGCCCTGGGTGGGGGGCGTCCTAAAACATCATGATAATAAACAGATTAATACTGTTTATTGCTTTATCTTCACAGTTGGATTCATAAATATAATGATTAACACATTCACTTATTTTAAATATATACATTCTCCTTATTATTTCAGTATTGTTCAACTTGACATTTGCAAAATGATTCGCAATTATTTGTTAGTTAATGGACTTCATGGAATTGAAATGATCTTTCTGTAGGGGAAATGCCACATGGATGGGGAATAGACAATGACATCTTTTCAGATGGTTTCCACCTTTGTGTGCCTATGAGTTTGGGACATTGCCATTCCAACACTATCTATCAGAAATAATAATTTTGAAACCTGAAAGTGGAAATGTTTGCTCTCTTTGCTTTCCCTTCTTGCCTCAGCTCTGTGAGCATGGGCATAGTAGGAAGAAGAGTCAAAGAACAGAGAGGTTTGATGGTCACCATGATTTCAAAGAAGTCAAGGAAACCTCCTTTTCCTAAGAGGAAAAAATAAGGTATGTGTGAGTATGTGTATGTGTATGTGTGTATGTATGTGTTCAAATTAAGACCAGAGTCCTTCAGTAGAAGTATTATAATCTTAAATTGCCAAATTTCCTCAAATTAATGAACACCTTCCTTCATTAACATATACCATATATTTTCAACGTATGCAAGAGACATGTTCAAAAGGAACATAAGAAACTCCCAATGATTAAAATTTTGAGTTCTAATAGGACAAAATATTTAAAATTAGATCATCTTTTTACTATTTACTTTCACTTAAAAAATGTGAGCATGAGCATCATGAAAAGTACAAGTTCCAATTTTCATTTATAAAAATAGTTTTCCTTTAACATTATCATGTAAATTCCCAATTTTGTATTAGCTTTGGCCCATCTGATAATAATCAGATAGAACAGGATAGCAACATGAGGTGTAAGAGAAAGGGAGTGGGAAGACGGAATCATAAACTCATGTCCAATCCATCCCTTCCCCATCTTCAACCACCACTGTTAACTACTGACTTCTGCAGTGGGACTGGCAAACTTTACCAATCCTTCAATCTTTGCTCAAATCCACATTTCCTACCCCCATGCCTAATTTGCCCTATTCCCATGCCTCCCTCTTCTGGAGTAGTGGTTTGCTCTCAAAACAGTTTCAGGTGGAAATGAGAGAAGATAATATTAAGGGAACATCGGAGGCTTTCCAGAAGATGCCATCAATACTCACAAACCATGGCCAAGGCCAGTTATAGGATTGGATCCCTGGGTTAGTCTAGTTGGAAGGTCAGATGTCCAAAGTCAATGCCTTATTATTTTCAAACCTTAGGTCAGGAATTTGGCTCTTTCCTGATCCGAGGAAGAGAAAGAGATGGTCTTGTAGCTGATAGATCATCAGATCATGACGTTGTGCGTACCCAATCCTAGCTATTAAAAAAAGGTGTATGTCTCCAGAATTCTAGCCTGCCATGTTGGAGACCCGGGTTCAATTCCAGGTACCTGCCCATGAAAAAAAAAAAGGTGTATGTCTCAAATGTGATTTTCATTTCCTAGGTGTTTTGTAGAGGAAACAGGGTTGAGAGTTCTTGCCTTAATCTATAGTATGTTCACCTTTCTTGGGTCTATTCTTTTTTTTCAAATGTAATTTTTAAAATTAGAAAACAAATATAAAACTTGGAATGATTTGAGGCAAATTGTGCCATAAGCAGATTTTCTTTAAGTGGCTAAACAAAGTTTAAAAAGCAAGCAACAATAAAATAAAATGTTTCTGGTACAGGATCAACAGTATAAAAAAAATAGTACCTGGACAATTCACCTGTTTTGCAATAATGTAACTTCAAGTACATATTATTGGCTGTCCATAGTCCATGGAGAGGGTATGTTCTTATTCTAAGTTCCTTCCCATGTCAGTTGCTATGTTTTCCTGATCTAGTAATATCACTTGCTATGAAAGATGGAAACCCTGAACTACTGCCTCTCCTGTAACAGAAATCTGCAAAAACCAGAGCAGTCAGTTTGGCCTCAGTGCTTAATTTTATATGTTTTTGTGAATAATTAATCATTTAAAAAGTTATTGCAAAACATTTCAAGCATGAGAACGACATATCAAATATCCTTGTGTACACCATTGGGTTTATCAAGTCTTAAAATCTTGTATCTTTTTCCTAAATAAGATATATTTGAAGAATAATAAATCACTATAGATGTAGTTGCAGATCCCATATATTACTCACTCATCTCATTGGTCTCTTTCTTTCTTCAGAGGGAACCACTATCCTAATTTTGGCGTTTGGCATCCCCGTGATGTATTAATATTTCAATTACATATGAATGCATGATTATGTATAGGATAATTTGCATGTATTAAAACTTTATATAAATGGTTTGTAACTTTTTGAAAATTCTCTTACATTCTTTTTTTTTTGCATGGGCAGTCACCGGGAATCGAACCCGGGTCTCCAGCACTGCAGGTGAGAACTCTACCTGCTGAGCCACTGTATCTTATATTCTTATGAGTGTCTGGTAGAAAAAGAAATAATCTACCTTGCAGGTATAAATAGCATTTTCACTCATTAATTATTCAAAATAAAAAGAAGATAGATTTCATCCCTCTAAATAAAGACTTTTCCTACTTTGTATAGTGGTTGTAATAGTCTTATATGACTATACCTCAATTATTTTATTTATTCTTCTTTTGTTGGACAGTATTTTAATAAACATTTAAATTATTCCACAAATAATGTCTACTAAGTGCCACACACTGTTTTTTTTCTTCAATTTTACTGAGATATATTCATATACCACACAGACCATCCAAGGTATATAATCACAGGCTCACAGTATCATCACATAGTTGTGCATACATACCCATGATCAATTTTAGAACATTTTCATTACTCTAGAATAGAAATAAAAATAAATAATAAAACCCAAATCATCTCTTAATCCCCCCTACTGTTGACTCATAGTATTAGTGTAGTAAATTTTTTTACTGTTCATGAAATAATATTAAAATACTACTGCTAACTATTGCGATAGTTTACATTAGTTATGGTTTTCCCCACATACCTCTATAGTTTGCATTAGCTATGGTTTTCCCCATATACCTCTCTATTTCTATTATTATTTTCATCTTTTTACATTTGTAGTAGTTCATGCAAGAAGTTATTTACATACATGTCTTTAAACAACTTTCAATCAAATTCACCTACAATACGTCATTATTACATATAATCCCAATACGAAGTACCATTACCTCTATCCTTTCCCAAACATTTAAGTTCAACCTCATTAACAATTTTGTACATATTAGGTAACTGCCCCCACTTCTCTAGCCTCTGTCTATCTATGGATACACTATATTCTACATTTTAGGACTCTGAGTTTGTGTTGGTTTGAAAGGATGTATGCCCCCTAGAAAAGCCATGTTTTAATCTAAATCCCATTTCATAAAAGCAGAATAATCCCTATTCAAAACTGTATGTTTGAATCTGTAATTAGATCATCTCCCTGGAGATGTAACCCAATGAAGAGTGGTTGTTAAACTGGATTAGGTGATGACATGTCTCCACCCATGTGGTTGGGTCTTGATTAGTTTCTGGAGCCTATAAAAGAGGAAACATTTTGGAGAAAGAAAGAGATTTGGAGAGAGCAAAGAATGCTGCAGCAAACGAAGCAGAGTCCACGAGCCGCGACCTTTGGAAACAAAGAAGGAAAACACCTCCCGGGGAGCTTCATGAAACCAGAAGCCAGGAGAGAAAACTAGCAGATGATTCCATGTTTGCCATGTGCCCTTCCAGCTGAGAGAGAAGCCCTGATTGTCTTTGCTATGTGCCTTCTCACTTGTGAGAGAAACTCTGAACTTCATTGGCTTTCTTGAACCAAGGTATCTTTCCCTGGATGGATACCTTTGATTGGACATTTCTATAGACTTGTTTTAATTGGGACATTTTCTCAGCCTTAGAACTGTAAACTAGCAACTTAAATTTAAATTCCCCTTTTAAAAAGCCATTCTGTTTTTGGTATATTGCATTCTGGCAGCTAGCAAACTAGAACAACGTTCTAGTTAGTTCATATTAGTGAAATCATATAATATCTGTCCTTTTGTGTCTGGCTTATTTCACTCAGTATTATATCCCCAATGTTCATCCATGTTTTCATGTGCTTCAGAACCACCTTCCTTCTTACTACTGCATACTATTCCATCATATGTATATACCACATTTTGTTTATCTACTCATCTGTTGATGGACTCTTGGAATGTTTCCATCTTTTGGCAATTGTGAATAATGCTGTTCTGAACATCAATCTGCAAATATCTGTTCAAGTCCAAGCTTTCAGATCTTCTGGGTATATACCAATTAGTGGATTTGCTAGGTCATGGGGCAACTATTATTTATTTACTCAAAAGCTAAATATTTGGTTTTCTGAGGACTCGCCAAACTGACTTCTGCAGTGGTTGCGCCATTTTACATTCTGACCAGCAGTGAATAAGTATTCCAATTTCTCCACACCCTCTTCAACATTTGTAGTTTCCTCTTTATTTAATAGCAGCCATTTCTTATAGGTGTGAGATGATGGCTCATTGTGGTTTTGATTTATATTTCCCTAATATCTGGTGAAGCTGAACATCTTTTCATGTGCTTTTTAGCCATTTGTATTTCCTCTTTGGAAAAATGTCTGTTTGTATCTTTTGCCCATTTATAATTGGGTTGTTTGTCCTTTTATTGTTGAGTTGTAGGATTTCTTTATATTTACTGGATATCAAATACTTATCAGATATATGATTACCAAATATTCTCTTCCATTAAGTTGGCTGCTTCTTCACCTTTATGACAAAGTCCTTTAAAGCACAAAGTGTTCAATCTTGAGGAGTTTTCATATATCTACTTTTTCTTTCATTGTTTGTTCTTTGGGTATAAGGTCTAAGAAGCTACTTCCTATCACTAGGTCTTGAAGATGTTTGCCTATAATTTCTTCTAGGAGTTTTATAGTACTGGCTTTTATTTAAGTCTTTGATCTATTTTAAGTTAAATTTTGTATAGAGACTATGCTGGTTTGAATCTTTTGTGGACCCCAGAAAGCCATGTTTTAATCCTGGTCCATCTTGTGGGACCAGCCATTTCTTTTAATCCTTATTCAGTACTATAGGTTGGAAGATTGATTAGATTATCTCCATGAAGATGTGGCTCACCCAATTGTGGGTATTAACCTTTGATTAGAGGGAGATGTGACGCCACCCATTCCAAGTGGGTCTTGATTAGTTTACTGGAACCCTTTAAAAGAGGAAGTATATTGGAGAAAGCAGCAGAGCCATGACAGAACTACAAAAACCATGAGAGTCCTCACAGCCAGAGACCTTTGGAGATTAAGGTAAACATCCCTGGGGGAGCTTCATGAAACAAGAAGCCTGGAGAGAAAGTTAGCAGACATCTCCATGTTTGCCATGTGCTTTTCCAGTTGAGAGAAAACTTGAACTTCATTGGCCTTTCTTGAATGAAGGTAACCTCTTGTTGGTGCATTACTTTGGACATTATTATAAACAAGCTTTAATTGGGACATTTCACAGTCTTAGAACTGTAAACTTGCAACTTATTAAATGCCCCTTTTTAAAAGTAACTTATTAAATGCCCCTTTTTAAAAGTCATTCTGTTTCTGGTATATTGCATTTTGGCAGCTAGCAAACTAGAACACAGGGTGAAGGCTTTAAATCTCTCATCATTGAGTATGATGCTGGCTGTGGTTTTTCATATATGCTTTTTTTTCACATTGAGGAAGTTTCCTTTGATTCCTACATTTTGAAGTGTTTTTATAAAGAAAGGATGATGCATTTTGTCAAATCAGGCACCATTTCCAACACTCAACAAATACTGATTTATTTCATTATCATGAAGGAGTCAATAGTATTTTCTCCATTTTACTAATAGGAAAGCTGGGGCACAGATAGAATTTAAGTTACTTATCCAAGTTTACACAATTAGTAAGTGGTAAGCCAATTTCCCAGAAGTGAATTTTGGGGTTCACAGCATATGTGCCTCTTCAACTCCACTGGGAATTGCATACTGTAAAGCAGTTGCATCCTGTTGGACTTCCCCAACATGTTCCTAAATGTTCTTGCTCATACCTGATATTGTCAAACTTTAAAACTTTTCCAACCTGGTAAGAATGAAATTATATTTCTTTGTGGATTTCATTTGCACTGTTGAACATTTTTGTGTGACTATTGACTGTTTAATTTTCATTTTCTGTGCATTGCCCATTTTTCAATTAGTCATTTGTCTTTTTTTTCTTATCAATTGGTATTTTTTTATGTATCATGGAACCAATTCTTTAGTTGTTTAAATATTTTATAACCAAATACCTTTTCACAGTCTATGACTTTTTTTTTTTTTTAACTTTGTTTATCATGTCCCTTGTGCAGAAGATTTTAATTTAATGTAGTTAAATTTATCAGTCTTTTCCTTTGGATTATATGTCTTCATCTCTCAAAGTCACTCTATTTTGTTTGTTTTAAAATTTTCTTGGTTATTCATATGTCAATATTGCTTGATATGTACCTTATAATAGGCTTATCAAGTTGCTCCAGGAACCTGGTGGGATACTGATTAAACTTGCATTGGATTTAAAGATTCAAATGGGAAGAATTGATTTCTTTATGGATTTTAAATCTTGTTGTCCATAAGCATAAATATTTCCATTTATTTAGATCTCTGTTTGGTTCTCACAATAAAATTTTATATTATTCTTCATGAAGGTATTGCACATATTTTTATCACATATATGCTTAATTACCTTAAGTGTTTGCTCTTGTTGCAGATTGTATATTCTTTTCAAAATTTCATTTCTGATTGCTGTTGGGATGTAGATAACTATCTGCTGATATCGTGGTCAGAAATATTGCTGAACTTTCTTATTACATATATCATCTTTGAATAATAAAAATTTTTCTTCTTCCTTTCCAATAACATGATTTTATTTCTTTATCATGTCTTACTAAACAAATAAGAACACCATTATAATGTTGAACAGAAGTAATTCTAGCAGGCATCTTTAATTTTTTACATTTAGGGAATACCTGTAATGTTTTATTATTACTAATGAAGATAATAATAACAATAAACACTTGTTACATATACCAGCATAGGGAAAATGAAGCACACAGATGTTAATTAATAAGGTCAAACAGGTACTGCATGCATAGAAAAGCTGGGATTTGAATTCTGAATCTGTGCTCATAAACAGCCCATGTTACTTTATCAGGAACAAGATTTACTATAGTATTTTGGTGATCTCTACTTCACTAAAATGTTGATTTTTTTAAGTGTTTCTTTTTGCTATTGTAATGAAAACCAAATGGTTTTTGCTCTTTAATCTATTAATGTAGAGAATTACATTAATAGATTTCCTAATGTTCAACCTCATGCACTCATGGGATGACACCAACCTGATCATGATGTATTTTAAAAAGTACATTCCAGGTGGGCCATGGTGGCTCAGCAGGTAAGAACGCTTGCCTGCTGTGCCCGAGGACCCGGGTTCGATTCCTGGTGCCTGCTCATGTTAAAAAAAAAAAAAAAAGTACATTCCTAGATACAACTGGCTATTTTTGTTTATGTTCGGGGAAGGGCATGAACCGGGAAACAACATGCTATTTTTAAAGGATGGTTTCATATATATTCATAAGTAAAACTGCTATTTTAAACTTTTTTATTTAATTAGAGAAGTTGTAGATTTACCAAGAAATTGTACAGAAAATACCATAGACCCCGTTCACACACATGGTTTTCCCTATTATTCACATTTCACATTAGTGTAATTACTTTGTTACAATTGATGAAATGATATTATTATAATTATACTATTAACTATACCCCATAGCTTACATTGTTTTGTACGGTCCTATGGTTTTTCTTTTTAATTTTTTTTCTAGTAACATATATATACCTTAAAATGTCCCTTTTAATCACATTCAAATATGTAATTCAGCACTGTTCATTACATCCATATTGTTGTGCCCCATCTATTACCAAAACTTTTCCATCACTTCAGACAGAAGTGATGTATACTCTGTATACCAATTAAGCATTAAACCTCCATTCCCTATTCCCACCCCAGCCCTAGTAACCTGTATTCTAAACTTTCTTGTTCCAATTAGTTCAGGCCAGTGAGATCATACAATATTTAGCTTTTTGTGTCTGGCTTATTTCACTCAACATGATGTCTCAACACTGATCCATGTGACCACATGTATCAGAACTTTATCTCTTTTTTACTTTTATAGTGAAGTCCTTTGATGCACAAAAGTTTTTAATGGTGACGAGGTCCCATTTATCTAATTTTCTTTTGTTGCTTGTGCTTTTGGTGTAAAGTCTAAGAAACCGTTGTCTAACACAAGGTCCTAAAGATGCTTCCCTATATTGTCTCCTAGGAGTTTTAGAGTTTTGTTTCTTATACGTAGGTATTTGATCCATTTTGGGTTAATTTTTGTATGTGGTAGGGGTCTATCAACATTGTTTTGCATATGGATATCCAGTTTTTCCAGCACCATTTGTTAAAGAGATCATTTATTCCCCACTGAGTGGACTTGGTACCCTTGTCAAAAATCAATTGACCATAGATGTGATGGTTCATTTCAGAGCTCTCAATTTGATTCCATTGGTTTGTACGTCTGTCCTTGTGCCAGTACCATGCTGTTTTGATTACTGTAGCTTTGTAATAAGTTTTAAAATTGGGAGGTATGTGTCCTACTATCTATCTCTGGTGATTTCCTCACCAGAGCGCTATAGTCTGCTAGCTCTACTTCTCTCTTCAGCTGTGCCATCTGCGGCCTCAGTTGACTAATGGGTTTTTAGTTACAGTGATTACATTTTTCATTTCCAGAATTTTTTTCCATACTGTTTTATGTTCTGTTATGTTTTAATTCCTTCTTTTATGCCTTTAATCACCTTATAACCTTTGTTTGATTATACAATGATCTGAAGTTCTGGGTTCTAATTTCTACCCACCCCCATAAATTTGTTACATGTTTCTTACTTCTGCTGGCCATGATGGATTATTAAGTAATATGCTTTGTAATTTTATATTATGAATTCATCTTTAACAGGGCTTTAAATGTGCGAATAATGTTTGCTAAAGCTGCTGGAATAGAATATATCAGAAATGGAATGGCTTTTTTTTTTTTTTTTGGATGCATGGTCTGGGAATTGAACCCTGGTGTCCCACATGAAAGGCAAGCATTCTACCACTGAACCATCTGTGTACCCATGGAACAGCTTTTAAAAAGGGAATTTATTAAGTTTACAATTCTAAGGCTATAAAATGTCCAGACTAAGGCATCCAGAGAAAACTACCTTGGCTCAAAAAGGCCAATAGGTTCAAAATACTTCTGTCAACTGGTAAGGCTTATAGCTGGCATCTGCTAGGGTCTTTGGCTTCTAGACACCTCTGTCAGCTGGGAAGGCACATGGTGATGTCTGCTAGCTTTCTCTACTGGTTTCTTCAAATGGCTTCCCAGGGGCATTTACTTTCTACATCTCCAAAGGTCTCTGGTTGTATGGG
Source organism: Myrmecophaga tridactyla (assembly GCA_004026745.1). NCBI lineage: Eukaryota > Metazoa > Chordata > Mammalia > Pilosa > Myrmecophagidae > Myrmecophaga > Myrmecophaga tridactyla. Next base: position 1,401 of record PVIY010056379.1, on the reverse strand, counting down.
CTCTGAAGTTTTTTCCAAAATGATTCCCTCTTAAAGTGCTCCAATAAGCAACCCCACTTTGAATGGGTGGGGGACACATCTCCATGGAAACCAGTTAATCAAAAGGTCCCACCCACAACTGGCTGGGCCACATTTCCATGGAAACAACTTAATCAAAATATCCCACCAAACAATACTGAATCAGGGTTAAAGAACATGGCTTATCTGGATACACAGCAGTTTCAAACCAGAACAAATGGTGAGTGTGAGTCCCTCCAATGTGGTTTTCTTTTGCCTGGTGTTGATGAAACACTTTAGCAGCTATTTATGTGTAATATTCTCGGCTTGGGTGTTCCCGGATTTTATGTGGCATTAATCCATAATTGAGTTTCCAAAGAGGGTATTTTTTCCCTACTCAGAGTCTAGACTAAAGAGACAAACTTCCGTGTCATCTCCATATGCTGGCAGAAGATTATTTTTCTAGTTTTTATTTTCACCATGCTTTGTGAGGGAAGAGGATGTGAGAGTCTCAGTTTCAACTCTTCCTTTGGCACAGTCTCAAAGCCTTTTATTTTATCTCCATGCGCACATTAAAACCCAATTTCCTAGATTAGACAAAGTGGAAACAAACCCCACCAACCCAGGCTGGTGGCCTCCTCAGTCACTCACTCCATGCTTTTTTTTCCAGTTACCTTTTCATTTCTGTTCCCCAAAGATTTCAATTATTTCTTGTGAACTTAGCTATTCATTCATAAGGATGTATTTCATCTGGCAATTCTCTGTGATAATAGAGTTTTCAGAATAGTGAGTCTGTCACATTAATAACATTAGAAATCTTCAGTGTTTTATTTAATCTATCAGGGATCTTTGTCTCCACTACATTATCACAGACCAATTTACATATACACCACACACAGAGGAGCATGGTGGCTGCATATATGCATGCACACTCACATATGCTACCTTCTTAACCATATAGAAAGCTTAGTAGATTCTTAATTATAAGCAATATACTATATCTCAATTTAGCCAAAGCTGTAAATCCTGGCCTTAAGCAATCTATTGTATACAAAGACTCACCACTAATTCATATGTGCACCTGACTCCTTTATAGGGCATGTCTTAATTTGCTAGGGCTGATATAACACATATCACACAATGGGTTGGCTTGGACAACAGGGATTTATTGTCTCACACTTTTGGAGGCTAGAAGTCCAACATCAAGATATTGTCAGCATCAGGCTTTCTCTGAAGTCTGTGGTGTTCAGGTGGTGGCTTCCTGGTGATCCACAATTTAATCAGCACCTATCACATGCCATCTGCCTCCTTCTGTCTCCTACACCCTGTCCGAATTTCCTTCACTTATTAGGACGCCAATCATGTTGGATTAATGCCCACCTTGATTCAGCTTGGTTTCATCTT
>PVIY010056378.1:0-13353 GCA_004026745.1 Myrmecophaga tridactyla | reverse complement strand
ACTTTCCTGTGAAGTTTCTGGGCTCTGTTTTTCTTATCCTGCCCAGTAGGTGGCGCTTGTCTGCCTGCGGGTTCCACCAGCAAAAGATGTCGTGTCTCCTTTAACTTTGGAAGGCTCTCCCTGCTGGGGGCGTGGTCAAGACAGAGGAGAGGTTGTAGGCTGGTTTTAATTGCTTCAATTTGCCAAGCCCTGGGGTCTGAGTTCCTTTAGAGAGGGATTCCACCTAAGTTGGGCTTCACCCCTCCCCTGGGGAAGGCGCATGTGGAAGACAGCCCTGAGAGAAGTCTGTGGGGGGCAGTTGCAGCCTGAGAAGTCCCGCCGCTGAATCCAGAGGCTGCCAAGTCTCCGTAGAAACCGCCACAAAAACCCCCGTTTTGTCCCCTTTCCTCTTTTTCGGTTAGCCCAATAAGCGACTTCTGACTTGCCCTGTTTCGCGTGAGCTGGGGGCCTATTTTTCATAATCAGAATTTGTTTATTAACGCCGCAATTGGTGCTTGGTTGGACTCAGTCCCCGCTACTCTTTGGGGAACTCACAGATCTGGTGAGTTGCCGTCGGTCTAAGCTGCTCCAGTTCTGGGCGCGCTGTGTGTTCGGTCACTATCATGGTTCCGGGAGCTATTCTGTATTGTTTCTGGTTATCTAGTAGTTGTTCTAGAGGACGAACTAAATCGCGCACCTTGCTAAGCCGCCATCTTGGCCCCCCCCCCGTTGTCTATCTTTTGATCAATGTTTCAGCCAGCCATCCAAGCAAACTGTTAATGCCTTTTCTAATCCCTTGAGCTATAATGTTGAATACAGAATCTCTGCTTCATGGGTCCATATCAATAAATTCAGTCTGATCCAGCTTTATATTCAACCCACCATTATCCCACACCCTTACAATCCATTGCCACAGATATTTCCCTAATTTCTGTCTATATAAATTGGAAAACTCACGCAGCTCTTTTGGAGCATAACATATCTCCTCATGGGTGACACTTTGTAACTCACATTTTGGGGCCTGTTGGGACATTAGTCTAATTATAGGTCTGGAAGAAATGACATGTGGTGGGGGTGGGTCATGAAAAACTTAGAAGTATGTTTCACACCATTTGCTTCAAGCCATTCATTTGCAGTTTCATCTTGTGAAACAGGATTAATCACTCTGGGATTAATCCCTTCAGATGTAGGTTGGGTAGCCAACTCCTCAGGGCAGGCTGGAGGTGGGGTGGCTATGTCCTTAAGGCAGATTATTACAGGATTATCTATAAAAGACTAAGCATGACCTAGGGTTTCAATCTCTCCACCAACATCCTTATCAACGCATATGTCACCATCCCATTTTTCAGGGCCCCACTCCTTTCCATTCAGTGCCCTCACTTTACCTCCAGACACTATGCAAGATTGAGATTTCAGCTTACACTTCAAAGCTGCTACTCTAACAATAAGATGCTGAGTCTGATTTTCAGAGACCTCAAGTCTGGAGTACAGGAAATAAGATTTTCCTTCAGGGCACTCATAGAAACCTTTACATCTGTCATATGGCATATAATCTTCTCATTTGAAGCCTACGGCTCATTTTTTTCCCTCATTAATGTACACAGCATATCTAACAACAACCAGCCAACATCTCTATCCTTCCTATTTCCACAAAACTCTGTAGAGAGTGTCAAAAACATTATTCTACAGAGCCTGGCTTCATACAAGCAAAGCATTAGAATAATCAAATGGTGATCTTTTGAATATCTCTTTTGCCAGTTCATCCATGGACTGGCAGATTGTTTCTGATTACAGGAAACAGAGTCCTTAGTGCCTTTGAGTCCAGTCAGAGTAGAAAACCAATCATAAAAAAACACTTTTAAGATTCTATTGCTTAAGAACCACTCCCAGTACCAAACTCTATTAGCTAGGGTTCTCTAGAGAAACAGAATCAGCAGGAGATATCTGTAGATATAAAATTTATAAAAATGTCTCATGTAACTTTGGGAATGTAGATTTCAAGGTCTATAGGTCAAGCTGCAAGCTGGTAACTCTAATGAAGTCTGCAACAAACTCTCAGGACAGGCTGGCTGGACAATCATGTGGGTGGGAGAGTCCAAATCCATGGTGCAGGCTGTGAAGCTGATGACTCCAATGAAGGGTCTGAATGAACTCCACAAGAGAGGCTCACAGGCTGAAGCAGGAAGAATGACTGTCTCTTTTGAATCCTCCTTAGCAGACTTCGGCTGATTAGATTAAATCATCACTCATTGCAGAAGACACTCCCCTTAGCTGATTACAAATGCAATCAGCATGGATGCATCTGACATAATCATGATGTAAGTCCATGAAATGTCTTCATAGCAACAAACAGGCCAGTGCTTGCCTGATCTGATGACTTGGCACCACCACCTGGCCAAGTTGACACAGGTACCTGACTATGACATTGATCATGATTTGAGTCCATGAAATGTCCTCATAACAACAGACAAACCAGCACTTGCCTAACAAGACAATTGGACACCACCACCTAGCCAAGGTCATGCATGAACCTGCCCATGACAACTACTCAAATCGATTTATGGATTTAATTTAGTACCAGTTAAAATCCCAATGACTTATATTACAGAAATAGAAAAAACAACAACCAAATTTATTTGAAATGATAGGGTGGTCCAAATGGCTGAAAATATCTTGAGCAAGAAAAATGTAGTGGGAGGCTTCACACTACCTGACTTTATATTACAAGGCTACAGTGGTCCAACAGCATGATACTGGCATAAAGATGGTTATACTGACAAGTGGAATCAAATGGAGTGCTCAGAAAAAAGCCCTCTAATCTATGGACTATTGATCTTTGATAAAGCAGTCAAGCCAACCCAACTGATGTTTAGAGAACTGAAAATCTATATGCAAAAGAATGAAAGACCATCCATATCTCACACCCTATACAAAAATTTACTCAAAATCAATGAAAAACCTAAACACTAGAGTTAAGACCATAACACATTTAGAAGAAATTATAGGGAAATAACTTAGAAGCTTGTGATAGAAGGTGGTCTCCTAGACCTTACACCCAAAACATGAACAATGAACAAAAAAATTAAACATATTTGTGCACTGAAGAACTTTGTCAGGAAAGTAAAAAGGCAGCCCAGGCAATGGAGACAGTATTTGGAAACCATGCATCAGATAAGAGTTTAGTATCCAGTATATATCAAGAGAATGTACAATTCAATAAAAAAGAAAAAAAGCAATTTAAAAATAGGCAAAAACATGAACAGGCACTTTTCCAAAGAGGAACTACAAATGACTACAAGGCACATGAAAGATGCTCAACCTCATTGGCTATTAGGGAAATTCAAATCAAAGTCACAAAGAGATATCTCACACCTCCTAACATGGCCATTATCCAAAAAAATAGGAAGCTATGAGTGGTGGAAAGGATGTCCAGAAAGAGCTACACTTATTCATTCTTGGTTGGAATGTAGAATGGTACATCTGCTCTCAAAGGCAGTTTTGGTGGCTCCTCCAGAAACACAGAATTGTCATATGATTCAGCAATCCCATTATTAGGTATATTTTCAGAGGATATGAAGGCAAAGACACAAATGGACATTTAACACCAATGTTTATAGCAGCATTATTTATGATTGCCAAGAGATGGACGAGTGGCTAAACACACTGTGGTATATACTTACAATGGAATATTATGCAGCTTTAAGACAGAATAAAGTCATGAAGCATGTAACTATGTGGATGAACCTTGAGGACATTATGCTGAGTTAAATTATCCAGAATCAAAAGGACAATACTGTTTGGTCTAACTAAGATAAGCTAATATTAATGAGTTAAATTTCAGAGTTAAAGTTAAGACACAGGTTATCAGCAGCTAGAAAGAGGGTAGAGATTGGGCATTTGGTGGGGAAGAAATACAGAATGTACAATAGAACTGATTATAAAAAGTCAGAAATGGATAGCACTACACTATCTGATAGTAGCACAATGATATATGTACACTGAATGAAGCTGAATGTGAGTATGGCTGAGGGAGAAGAATTGTGGACACATATGACATCTGAAGGAAAGAGAAGGCATAAAGACAGATGGTATAACTTCTGAATGCCTAGAGTAGACAATGATGGTCATTAAGTGTACAAGTATAAGAATGTTTTTGCATAAGGGAGAACACATGAATGTCAAAGCTGCAGGGTGTTGAAAATGGGATAATATACAGGAAAAAATAAAACCAATGCAAGTTAGGGTCTGAAGTTAACAGTACATTGTAATTACTTCTACTGAATGTAACAAAGGCATTACGTGAAAACTAAATGTCAACAAGGGGGTTATGGGGGATGAGTATAGAGTCTATATGGAAGAAAATGAAGCATCTTCACATAGATTGTGGTGGCAAAGGCATGGCTATGTTACTAGACCATGAACCACTGATTTTTGACTTAGGTTGGAGTGTATGATGTGTGTACAAAACTGTTTAAAAATGAACAGGATGACAAGTATTAGGGGAAATGTGGAGAAAGATGTACCTGTTCACTGTTGGTAGAGAAGCTGAGAGGTGTGCCCCTCTGGAGAGCAGTGTGGTGGTTCCACAGGAGGTTAGGGGTAGGGCTGCCATATGCTCCTGCAACCCCATTGCTAGTATACTTGGAGGAGCTGAGAGTGGGGACATGAATGGACATTTGCACATGAGTGTTTATGGTGGCAGTGTTTACTATTTGCAATGGATGCAGGTGGCCTAAGAGGACAAAGGCTGTGGAAAGGAATGAGGAATTTTGGTGTATACATACAATGGACTATTGAGTGGCTGCAAGAAAGAGTAAAGTTGTGAGGCTTGCAATCATATGAATGAACCTTGAGGAAAGTATGTTGAATGAAATACCAGAAGCAAAAAAAACATGTTTCACTCATATGGACTAAATATAACATACTAACTCAGAGAACTGAAGCTGAGAGCATGAGTTATTAGGTTGCAGGCTATTGTAAAGGGTCCTAGATTGCAAGCTCTTACAGCAGTCACATCTATTCCAAGGTTGCAACTGTTATTTCTAAAACCTGAGATACTGAGCTATTTGTGTATAACCTGGCCGTTCCCTGAAACTTGGGCTATTAATATAACACCTGAGATTCAGTGTTAGAGCTCTGACGCTATGAAAACCAGCATTGCCCAGTACAGTGACTATTAATAAAGGTGAAAAGTACAGTTGACTAAACATATGAATGAAGCTGATCTGGAGAGGCCCAAGGTAAATCAGAATACAGGACAAAGTATGATATGGCCCATATTTTAAAACTTCAACTTCTGTATGAGACCAAAGGAGGAGATGTTTCTTTGGTATAAAATTTATATTTTTGGTAACACATTATCTAATTTAAATTGTACAGTCAGTTTATTTGAACACCATAATTACATGGAATCTTGAATAAGGCAGGAGATCTTGTTGGTTTGTACAGGTTAGTGTGATGCTCTAATACATTTCAGAGTAGTTTCAACAGAGAATAAAAAAGAATTTGCCAAGTCCCCTTGGGGGCTAGGGAGAAAGGAGGAAATATTAAAGTTCCCCATCTGGGGAATTCCTGATATTTTCACAAGTGGTAGGGACAACCAATTCAATACACTGAGCCCTCAATCTTGGGGTTCACCCTATGAAACTTCTTATTCCTGCAAAGGAGAATGAGCCTACTTATAATTATGCCTGAGTCACCCAAAGAACCTCTTCTGTTGCTTAGATGTGGTCTCTCTCTCTCTCTCTCTCTCTCTCTCTAAGCCAACCCAAAAGGTGAATTCACTGCCCTTCTTCCTATATGGGACATGACTCCCAGGGGTGTAACTCTTTCTGGCAACATGGGAGAGGACTCCAGGGATGAACCAGGAACCAGCATCTTGAGATTGAGGAAGCCATCTTTTTTTTTAATTAATTTATTTTTTATTTATGATACATAATCACATACAAACACAAACATTCTTATCATATGATCATCTTGACCAAAAGGAGGAATAGAGAAATGAGACAAAATAAAGTTTCAGGGGTTGAGAGATTATTATTCTTATGCATTATATAGATACCTCTTTTTAGTTTATGTTATATTGGAGTGGCCAGAGGGAAGTACCTGAAAATGTTGAGCTCTGTTCCAGTAGCCTTGATTATTGAAGATGACTGCATAACTGTATAGATTTTATAATGTGACCATGTGATTGTGAAAACTTTGTGTCTGATGCTCCTTTTATCGAGGGTATGGACAGATGAGTAAAAAATAAGGACAAAAAGTAAATAAATAAATAAATAAATAAATAAATAAATAAATAAATAAATAAATAAATAAATAAATAAATAAATAAATGAATGAATAAATAAATAATGGAAGTATAAGGGATAAAATAAATTGGTAGGTTGCAATATTAGTGGTCAATGAGAGGGAGGGAGGGGCAAGAGGTATGGGATATACGAGTTTTTTCTTTTATCTCTGTCCAGAGTGATGCAAATGTTCTAAGAAGATCATGGTGATGAATGCACAACTATGTAATGATATTGTGAGCCACTGTTTGAATACTTTGAAGGGACATTATGTGAGTGAAGACATCTCAATAATTTTTTGTTTGTTTGTTTGTTTGGGCAGGCACCAGGAATCAAACCTGGGTCTCTGGTATGGCAAGTGAGAATTCTGTCACTGAGCCACCATCACACCACCCTCAAAAAATATTTTTAAAATGTTATAAGCTTAAAAATATCTTACCTGCTAACTCATTGATAATGTAGATCCCTGCAGGCAAGAGTTAAATCACCCTACATCATCCCACCAAAAAATACACAAACCTTCCACATCTTCCCATGCCTCATTGTATTAGAAAAATGGTCTCCTCTTGTTAAAAGCTAAATTCTAAATAAGCTATTTAGATTGCATCCTGCATGACTTTGAAAAGAATTTGCATCCTATATTACCTCTTGCCAACATCTTCAATTGTCACCTCTTCGTAGTATGCTATGATCATTTCTTCATAGGATGCTAGCATGTTCACTTTATCTATCTTAAATATTCTTTCTATGACTGTGTACTTACAGGATTTGGGGTAAACACAAGTTCTTTATGTATACTTTTTATTTTGAAATAATTTCAAACTAGAGATGAAACATGACACAAAATCCATAGAGAACTCCATCATATCTCCTACTCAAGTATCCAATCCACCAACTTTTAATATTTTGTCATATTTTCAATCTCATTTTATTTACTCAACTACCTATCTATTTATCTATCAATTTCTAAGCATTTACAATTAGGTTGAATACATCAATTTCCTTGAACACTTAACACTTCTATATGCACTTGCTAAGAATGAAAAGTTAACTTAATATCAATTTAAAGCTTTCCTTATTGTGTTACAATTTTTTAATGGCTCCAATAATGTCATTTTGGACATTTTCTCCAGCATTATTCAATCCAATCTAGTATCATACATTGCATTTAGTTGTTAGGCCTCTTCAGTATTTTTTAAATTGTGGAAATAGACAGAAATATAAACTTTCCCATCTCAACTGCTCCCAAGCATCCAATTTACTGGGATTAATCTTATAAACAATATTGTGCTTTGATTATCACTATCCATTACCAAAATTTTTCCATTAATCCAAACAAAATCCTCTACCCAGTATTCATTAACTTCCCATTCTTCCTCCACTCCTCTCTTGCCCTTGGTAACCCATATTATAATTTCTTAAACACATGATTTTATAACTCTGGGATAAACACCCAGAACTTCAAGGGCTAGATCTCATGTGAGTTACACAGAGTTGTTTTTTAAAAAAAACCTGCCTAATTAATATTTTAAAATGTCACCTTCTGTGTGAGACTAAAGCAAAAAAATGTTTATTAGTTACAAAATTTATATTTTGACTAGTGCATTTCCTAATATAATTTATATAAATAGTTTGATTGAACACCATAAGTACTTGGAATCTCAGGTAGGACATGAGATTTTGCTGGTTTGTCCAGAGTGATGCCCCGATGAATCCTAGAGTGATTCGATCAGTGAGTGGAAAAGTATCTGCAAAGCTCCCTTCAGGGAGTGGTGAGAACAGAGAGAAATTCAACTTCCCCAAGTTGAATTCTTGATATTCTCACAAGCAGTGTGGACAACCAAAGCTATAGGCAGAGCCCCCAGTCTTGGAGTTTGTTCATAGGAAACTTAACCCTGCAAAGGATAGGTCAAGCCTACTTAAAATTTAGGCCTAAGAGTCACCCCCAAGAGTTGCTCAGATGTGGCCCCTCTCTCCAGCCAACACAATGAGCAGTCTCACCACCCTACCCCTCTCTACATGGGATATGACTCCCAGGGGTGTGGACCTTCCTGGCAATGTGGGACAGAGATCTTGGAATGAATGGAGACTCAGCATCAAGGGATTGAGAAAAACCCTAGAATGAGAGACTTAGCATCAAGGGATTGAGAAAACCTTCTCGACCAAAAGGGGAAGAGGGAAATGAGACAAAGTGTCAATGGCTGAGAGATTCCAAACAGAGTCGAGAGGTTATCCTGGAGGTTATTCGTATGCATTAAGTAGATATCATCTTGTTATTCAAGATGTAATGGAGAGGCTGGAGGGAACTGCCTGAAACTGTAGAGCTGTGTTCCAGTAGCCATGTTTCTTGAGGATGATTGAATAATGATACAGCTGTCACAATGTGACTATGTGATTGTGAAAACTTTGTGTCTGATGCTCCTTTTATCTATGTTGTCAACAAAGGAGTAGAACATATGGAATAAAAATAAATAATAGGGGGAACAAATGCTAAAATAAATTTAGTTTAAATGTTAGTGATCAATGAAAGCAAGGGGTAAGGGGTATGGTAGGTATAATCTTTTATTTTTCTTTCCTGTGTTCATTTTATTTCTTTTTCTATTGTCTTTTTATTTCTTTTTCTGAATTAATGCAAATGTTCTAAGAAATGATGAATATGCAACTAAGTGATGATATTGTGAATTACTGATTATGTATGTTGTTTTATTTTGTTTCTGTATTTTTTTAATTAATAAATAAATTTTTAAGAAAACCTGCCAAACTGATTTGCAGAATGACATAAAAATTGAGATCTCAAACATTTGTTTATACTTGAGCACATCTTGTCATTTTTCCATATATCCCAGAATACAAAAATGCCAGTCTGAAATTATTTTTACCTCCTTTCCATTTTCTAGTATTGTTCTAGTTTGCTAGCTGCCAAAATGCAATATACCAGAAATGGAATGGCTTTTAAAAAGGGTAATTTAATAAGTTGCTAGTTTACAGTTCTAAAGCTGAGAAAATGTCCCAATTAAAACAAGTCTATAGAAATGTCCAATCAAAGGTATCCATCCAGGGAAAGATACCTTGGTTCAAGAAGGCTGATGAAGTTCAGGGTTTCTCTCTCAAGTGAGAATGCACATGGTGAACAGAGTCAGGGTTTCTCTCTTGGCTGGAAGGGCACATGGTGAACACGGTGTCAACTACTAGCTTTCTCTCATGGCATCTTGTTTCATGAAGCTCCCCAGGAGGCATTTTCCTTCTTCATCTCCAAAGGTCGCTGGCTGGTAGACTCTGCTTCTCACAGCTATGTCATTCTCTGCTCTCTCAGAATCTCTCTCCAAAATGTTTCCTCTTTTATAGGATTCCAGTAAACTAATCAAGACCCATCCAAATGGATGGAGACACACCTCCACTTAATCCAGCTTAACAACCACTCTTGATTTAATCACATCTCCAGGGGGATGATCTAATTACAGTTTCAAACATACAGTACTGAATAGGAATTAGAAGAAATGGCTGCCTTTACAAAATGGGATTAGGATTAAAACATGGCTTTTCTAGGACACATACATCATTTCAAACCAGCACAAGTATTTACCCTGTCTTATGTAAAACTGAAAGAAAATTGTTGCAGGCAGCAAAACACTGCAAGATTGAGAAACATATGTTCAAAGTTATGCAAGATTCAGACTCTATGATTCTAATTTAGGGGGTAAATGGAGGCCTGAAGTTGGAGTTCTGTGAGCATTTCCCAGTGCTTATTTCCATGAAACAAAATGTAGATATTGAATGAGGTTAATTGTGGTGATGTTTTTTCAGTTATTTTTGAAAATGTACTGAATCAAGACTTCCATGCCATATTCTTGCATTTTTGCCTTTAATCTTTTTCAAGAGTGTGTTTTATCAATAACTTGAAATACTTTATTAGTTGACTTAACATTTTTGTACTCAGAGAAAAGTGATCAGCCAGGACAGAAAGAGACATTGTCATAAATTTACTTTGGAGGGAAAATGATCCTAGCATATCCCACTCAGGAAAGTCACATGTTCTCAGGATTTTATATTAGCATAAGAGTAATGGTGTCCAGTTCCCAAATCATGTCATATACAATCTCTCCATCATTGAGCCTATTGTATCAAAAATCCCCAATCTCCATACAGAAAGAGAAAAAGTACTACCTCTGAATTTGCTTCACTATTGACCATAGCTAGAATGCAGTTCTTTTAAGATACATATTTTTGTGATACCAGATAACAGAAATTTTTAAAGGTGAGATTCTACCCTGAAATATTACCTTTATCACTCTGTCCATACTCTTATCAAGATTGAAGTTGCACTGGAATGTCCCTTAGTTTAAATGACTGTTCACCACTGTGTAGAGTTAACATGAAATCCAGAAAGTAACCAAACCTAGAAAGTGAATGGTTTAGTTTCCTTGCCTGTGCAACCAAAGACCATGCCGTTGGTTGGCTTAAACAATGAGAATTAATTAGCTCATGGTTTTGAGGTGAGAAAAAAAGACCCAAATCTAGGTGTCATCATGCCAATGCTTTCTCCCTGAATACTGTGACATTCTGGGCTTGCTGCTGGTGCTCCTTAGTCTTTGGTTTGTCACATAGCAAGGCACATGGTGGCATCTCCTGGTCTCTTCCTTTCCTTTCAGTTTCCATTGAAATTCAGTTTCTGCTACTGCCTCTAAGGCTTTCTCTCTGTCTGGACTTCATTCTCTTACATAGGCCCCACCTTTTCTGAACTAACCTCACCACAAAATCCTACTAACAATGTATTCTCACCTACAGTAGTGGATTAAGTTTAAGAATGGGTTAGTTTACAATGTATGACAATTTTCTTCTTCATAGTCAGCCTTAAATTCCAGCCTACCTATCACTGTCAGAGACAGAGATCCACACGCATGTAGGGATCTGGTGGTCACCTTCTGGCTGGCAATTCCTGTTTACTGACTTAACTGTGCTTTGGGATCCAAACATAGGCACTAGCTGGCTCTTTTGGACATGGATATCCAAACCTCCCTAATCCCAGGAAGCATTTATGCTATAAAGGGACCCATGAATAAGGTGAATAGTTTGGGGGGAGGATTAATGAAAGGGTAGTTGCTCCCTTAACTATTAAAATTGGCCAGGTTTTGCAAAAGATATTTCTTTCTTGGTTGTTCCTTCAAAAACTATCCTTTCCCCATTATTGGAATGGATAACTTCATGGATTAAGACTAAAGACTTTTAGGCAATTGATGGGCTAAACTGATAACAAATTCAGTTGACCAGGTGCCAAATGCAAGACAGATGACATGCAAGCTTACTTGACTATAATTTCATTGCCTCTCATTAATGCCACCTAGAATTTCATTAAATCATCCAAACTGAACTTGATAGAAACAAAGAATGCAGGCAGCAGAGGGAGCCAGGTGGGATTGAAAAGGAATCAAATAGCTCCCACTATCAAATTCTTCCACTGATCCTACTTTGGACAATGTTCTCTATATTTGGATTTGGTCAAAATTGCAATAAACATTTATTCAGATGCAGAAGGCCCCAAGAACTTTCCCCCAGAAACCGCAATAGGCATGATTCTCCAAAGTCACGTATGAGTTATCATAATATCACCCCTGCTATTAACTATGCCATGATTGCTGACTTTGGGGGGCAGCAGGAATAATGAGTGTGCAAAACATGATATAACAATCACTAAGAACCAGGTAGGATCTCCAAGCAGTTTCCTGTACCAATTAAACAGATGCCCCAGTGCCTGGCTCTCCTTCCTGATTCCTATAGAGACCATGCATGCCCATAGATTACTTATTTGATTTTTTTACATGAATATGTATTTTTCTTATTTATGATTTTTGTAGAGCTTTATTATATATTCACATACCATATAATCATCTGAAGTGTGCTGTCAGTGTTTCACAGTATCATATAGCTGTGCATTCATGATCACAATCAATTTTTGAACAGCTCATTACTCCAAAAACAATAACAATAAGAATAAAAATTAAAGAACAGAAGAGCACCCAAACATCTCATACCCTTGTACCCCCATTCTTTATTTATTTTTGTCTGACTTTTTTTACACATCTGTCTATAAACTAGATAAAGGGAGTGTCAGTCACCATATTTTCACAATCACATAGCCACACCTTAAAAGCTCTATAGTTATTCAATCGCCTTCAAAAATCAAGGCTATTGATATCTCATTATTGTCTTAATTTGCATTTCCCTTTTATCCAATAAAGATGAGCAGGTCTTCATGTGCTTTATAGCTATCTGTATTTACTCTTCAGAAAAGTGCCTATTCATTTCTTCTGTCCATTTTATATGTGGGTTGTTTGCTTTTTGTTGTTGAGCAGTTTATTTTATTTTATTTCATTTTTTGGTATGGGCAGACACCAGAAATCAAACTTGGGTCTATGGCATAGCAGGTAAGAACTCTGCCTGCTGAGTCACTGTGGCCTGCCCTGAGTAGTATAATTTTTATGTGCACAGGATATCAAGACTTTATCCTATATGTGGTTTTTAAATATTTTCTCCCACTGAGTTGGCTCACTGTTCACCTTTTTAAGTCTTTTGAGGCACAGAAAGCTCTTAATCTGAAGGAGTTCCCATTTGCCTATTTTTTATTTTGCAGCATGTGCTTTAGGTGTAAAGTTTAAGAAGCTACCTCCTAGTACTAGATCTTGAAGATGTTTCCCTAATTTTTTTTCTAGAAGTTTTATGGTACCAGTTCTTACATTTAGGTCTTTGATCCATTTTGAATTAATTTTTGTATACAATGTAAAATAGGGGTGCTCTTTCATTCTTTTGGCTATTGAAATCATGTTCTCCCATGACTATTTTTTTTATAAACTTTTTTTATAAATTAAAAAACTTAATAAAAGAACATTAAGATATCATTCCATTCTACATATACAATCAGTAATTCTTAATATTATCACATAGTTGCATATTCATCATTTCTTAAAACATTTGCATCGATTTAGAAAAAGAAATAAAAAGACTTCAGAAAAAGAAATAAAACGATAATAGAGAAAAAAAGATTATACATACCATACCCCTTACCCCTTGCTTTCATTTATCACTAGCA
>PVIY010056377.1:0-13335 GCA_004026745.1 Myrmecophaga tridactyla | reverse complement strand
CAGTCAGCCATTTCGGGAAAAGCCAGGATTACGGATGGAGTTATCCAGAAAGGATCTGTGCAAAGTCCCTTGGTCTGATGGTTTTGACCCCTGTATGTGGCATGCCAAGTCAATAAATTTTTTTGTGAGATCTGTATGAACAGATCCATTGCCATTGTAGACTAAAAGGGTCAGAAAAGGGGCAGATTGAAGAAAAAATGACTTCAGAAGCAGAAACATGGAAGCTAAGATCTGGAGCCAGGAAATCTCAGGCCAGAGATACGTATCCACCCAGGCGTGTGGAGAGAGTGAGTTTGTGCCAGAAGCAGAGGACAGGCCTTCCACTTCATTGTTCAGGAAGAATGTTGCCCCCTCAGGCCTTAGAGAGGGTGGAGCATATACCCTGAGGATTGGGGAGAGCCTGGCTGCCACTCCACTGTTCTGAAGGGGTTGAGCATGTGCCCTGGAGATGGCAGAGAGCCCAGGTGCTTGGGAAGATGCTTGAGGAGGGTTGGGCAGAGAACAAGGTGATCTCCCCAATGCTTGGATATGTTAAACCCTCACCTGTGTGATACCTAACACCTGTGTGATACCTAACACCTGTGTGATACCTAACACTCAGAGTTGGAGTTCTGCAGCTCTGAAAGTCAGCATGGCTACATACAGCAACTGTCAAAGAAGCCAAAAGAGAGATTGGGCTTCAATTAGAGATAAGAACTAAGCCAATCTGGTTTGGACTAAGGTAAATCACAATTCAGAGTAAAGGATGATATGGTCTGTATTTTAGAACTTCACCTACTGTATGAGACCAAAGGAAGAGAGATTCATTTTGTCCAAAACCTAAATTTTCTGTAGCACACAATCTAACGTGATGTAACTGGCCAGTTCAGTTAAACAACCTGAAAATATGGAGCCTAGAATTGGGAACAGAGTCTTGCAATTCTGTATAGCTTAATGTAATACTTGGATAGATTCCAGAGTATGTTGGGCAGATAATTAAAAAGTATTGGCAAAGTCTGCTGAGAAAATATGCAACTGTAAAACTTTTTTTTTCTTTAGGCATAAGTAAAGTTTATTAAATAAAGATGATATACGTTAGAGAGGTTAATGCCGGCATGTCCAAGGAAGAGACGTGCACTGAATGGAGTGGGCTGGCTTGTTTTATAGGAAAATTTTACCTGTGGCAGGTTTCCATAGTAACCTTTGAAAACTAGGTGTCTTCTTTGTTCGAGGAGGGGATAGCTACCAGAATTCACGGTCTGCTGTCACATATCTAAAATTTGTCTTTGGGCAAATGGTTAACAATCTTTATGACCCTGTGCTTCCTATTATTAAATAAGAATTTGCTTTGGGACCAGAATTTTACAAGCTTTTATGGTGTGGGGAAGTTGCAATGATTTGGGGGAGGTTTGAGGGCTTTAGGGAAAATTTTTGTCCCAAGAAGTTTGCAGCTGAAGATTGCAGCTCTGTATTGGTTCCTTTGGAGCTAGAGAAGGAGCAAGGGACTTGGAGTTGTCTGTTAACTCTTCAGAGCTGAATAGGAAACCAGGGACTTACAGTTGTTCTATTTTATCCTGCTTCAATTGCCCCCGCCCGAAAGAGTGGAACTATTAAACTTTACTACCTGGGGTATCCCTGATACTGTTTGAAACATTAGGAACTTGCAAGTTAATAGACTAAGACCTTGATCTTGAGGCTTGCTCTAATGAAATCCATTTCTGTAATGGGGAAGCTAAGCCTATCTATGGTTATGCCTTAGAGTTACTTCCAGAGGACCTCTTTTGTTGCTCAGAAGTGGCCTCTCTTTCTCTCTAAGCCCAACCCTGCAAATAAAATCATTACCCTCCCTGCTACGTGGGACATGACATCCAGGGGTGGAAGCCTCCCTGGCAACGTGGGACATGACTCCCAGCGATGCACCTGGCCTTGGCACCATGGGATCGACAATGCCTTAACTAAAATGGGGGAAAGAAATGTAACAAAATAAAGTTTCAGTGGCTAAGAGATTCCAAATAGAGCCAAAAGGCTATTCTGGAGGTTACTGTTATGCAAGCATCAGCTTGAGAGCTTTAGCTAGATTTTATAGCGTCTCAGACAGACCCCTGGGTATTGTTTAGAATTCCTGTAAACCCTGAAGAATACCCAGGGCTCTGTCTGAGACTCTATAAAAGTTTCACTCACTAAGTTTATTTTTCAGAAACCTAAAACCTCCAGACGGTTCCTAGGCCCGATAAGCCCTGAAACCCAGAGTTCCTGGTCTCTCCAAGAGCATCAACCAATTGCATCCCCCTACCCCACTATGTCAACACCCTTTTCAACACGAAGAAGTTAGAATGGTGATTTCCCAAATATCCCCTAAAGATTGGGAGAAGGGGCGGCTGCCGTGGCTCAGCAGGCAGAGCTCCGACCTGCCGTGCTGGAGGTCTGGAGTTCGATCCCTGGTGCCTCCTGCCCATATGCAAATTAAAAAAAAAAAAAGGATTGGGAGAAGGATCAAAGGAGAAGGAGGAGTTGCAATAGAAAAGATAGGATTTAACAAACAAGTATGATTGCTGAATCATTATATTGATGTTTCTTTTTTAGTCTCCAGTGCCTTAGAGCAGCTAGAAGGACAGGCCTGAAAGTGGAGAACTGTAACCAATACCAGACATTGAAATTTGTTCTATAACTACTTGGTAAAATGTACTTTGAAATCTACTGCTTTTTTGTGTGTATATATTATATTTCACAATAAAAAAATGTTAAAAAGAAAACCCCACCCCCGTATTTGAAGAGAGCAGGGCTGCTACATAAGCCCTGGGAAAGGGTGGGACTGCTGCTCTCTCAAGCCCCGAGGATGCATGATTCTCAGGCTTGAAAATCTAATGGAAAAAGGGTGGGACGCGGTGGCTCAGTGGCAGAGTTCTCATCTGCCATGCTGGAGACCCGGCTTCGATTCCTGGTGCCTTCCCATGTCAAAAAAAATTTTTTAAATCTAATGGAGTTTGCCCTACTGGTTTGGGAATATGTTTGGGTCTGGTGACCCCTATTTTCCTTTCAATTTCCCACTACAGAAATGGGAATGTTTATCCTATGATGGTCCCACCTTCACATATTGGCTGATAATTTGTTCTGAGTTTCACAGGTCCACAGCCAGAGGAGAAATTTTCCCTTAGAATAGACCACATCTTTAAATGACTTTGATGAGATTTTACGCTGTTTTTGACTTGGTATTGCATTTGAATTGTTATTGAAATGCAGGCTTTTGTGATATTGTGGTGGAATGAATGCATTTCGCATTTGGAAAGAACACGTCTTTTGGGGGACAGAGGGTGGAATGTGCTGGTTTGAAACAGTTATGTATGCCAGAAAAATCATATTCTTCCCATCCAATCTTGTGGGGGCAGACTTATTATGGGTGGAATCTTTTGATTAGGTTGTTTCCATGGAGATGTGACTCTGCCCATTCAAGGTGAGTCTTAATTAACTTACTGGAGCCCTTTAAGAGGGTCGACACAGAGAGCAGAGAGACACAGATGCTTGGAGATGCTAAGGGAGCTGTTTGAAACTAGATGCTGGGAGAGAAGGAGAGCAGGTGCTGCCCTGTGCCTTCCCATGTGAAACAGACACCCTGGACTCGATCGGCCTTTCTTGAGTGAAGGTTTCCTCTCGTTGGTGCCTTAATTTGGACATTTTCTGGCCTTAGAATTGTAACTTGTAACTTAACAAATCCCCTTTATAAAAGCCAATCCATTTCTGGCATATTGCACTCCGGAAGCTTTAGCAAAGTGAAACAGGGCTCAAGAGATTAATTAGAGAGAGGAAAAGAGGAGATTGTACATGTCTGTAAACTGGCACTGCAGGCCCTATTGATTACAGCCAATGAATGAATGAATGACACACACAGGAAGCAACCGGCACACAGAAGGTTTTTTGGGTGAAGCACAAAAAGGAATATCATAGTTACAACCGAAATGCAATTCCTGGAGGAGATGTTGGTGCAGCCTCAGCTCTTAAAAGATGCTCATAATCCCCCAAATACCACGCATTTTCTCAATGAACAAGGTTCTCATGTTTAGATTATTCCAGAATCTGAGTTTGGAGAGGTGTGTGAGGGTTTCATGGTAAAGATCTAGAGAGAAACAACTGGATGAAGGAAGCCTGGTCCCTTAGGCCATTGAGGCAGGGGCGCTGACAGCCCCCACCCCCATGCACTGACAGACCCAGCGTCCCGGGCGACTTCAGCCGTAGTGAACATCTGCTCCAAGCAGCAGGAAATTCTAGGGAGAGATGGGCACACCGTCATCAGCTGGAAATGCACCCCTTGTTTGTAAGTCTGGGGGCTGCTGGTTATTAACAAGGAAACCTCGGGAGCCTGCCTACTGGGAAGGAGGTAGTGCAGCGGGGGCTGTCTGCTGACAGGAGGACAGGAGTGAAGGGGGCTCGGGGGCTCTCGCCCTTGGGGCCTGCATGTCCACGGCAGCCTGCACCCAGGACCTGGCCGCTGCTTCCCTCTCAGACGCGGAGACCCCCCGGCTATGTCAGAGGCCTTCATATGCCAGCCCAGCCTCGTGGCAGCTCAAGGGAGCCCGTGTTCCAGCCAAGGCTGCAGAACCACTTCTCTTTGCTCCTTTGTGTCCTTCACTCAGAATTTTCAGAAATGGAAAAATTTCTGTAATAGGGTCTTTGTTTTTTTTTTTCTTCAAGGATGAGCTTGGTAAAATTTGGGAGATACGGACAGTGTGTTTCTCCTGCTCTCTCGGCTATTTTTTGACAATCTCTTACCTCCTTAGCATCCTGGTCTAAAGAAGTGGGGACTCACTGGCTGGACTTTGGGGGAGGGAGAGCAAGGAATCTAGGCAGACACAGGATGACGAGGAGAGCCACGGGCCAAGGAGGGGGACACAGAGGTGGTGGTGGCTTCACAGGCAGAGCCATCGGCTTTTTTGGGACATGCTGGGTTTCAGGGGACGGTGGAGACGCTAAGGGAATCAGCACTTTTCCAAAAGTGCAAGTGTCAGGAGTTTAGATGGAGTGAGGGGGTGGGAAGGGTGGCTGGACACTGGGTGGCACAGAGATGGCTGTTCAGGCTGAGGGAGTGGATGACAGTGTCCAGGGAAAGCCAACATGGGGAAAGAGGAGAGGTTCAGGAGGACCCCTGGAGAACCCCGGCTTGGAAGGGACAGTGGGCACAGCAAAGGAGGCTGTAACGCCGAGGGAGAGAGGTGGGTGGAAAACCAGGAGGACAGGGTGTCTTCCAGACTTAGAGGACACAGCTGTCCAAGGGCAGGGACCAATACTGCTAGTGCTGCTCGGAGCTCAGCTGGGTGAAAGACAAGAGGAAGCCTGAGTGTCTAAATCTATCAGATACAACCACGTTTTACACCCACTGTGCCTAGAATGGTGCTGGGTGCAAAGAAGTCATGCCACAGGCATCTGTCAAGTATTTAAGTGCATCTACCTTATCGAGGGGTTCTTTGGTCACCAAATGAGTTTCGTTTTTATCTGGCGTAGTGTGGGAGTCTTGGGGCCAATGGTTAAAGCTCGGGCTTTGAATCTGGACCTCATTCAATACCTGCGTGGCTCAGGTCAAGTCATTTAATCTTTTGGAGCCTTGGTCACCCTTCTCTGTTTGCTACCAACACCTACATCACAGGGTAGAAAGCACGTGGTACGGGCTTGGCTAGCAGGAGGCACTTGAGTGGGAGGTCGCTATTGTCCTAGGAGGTTTGGATTGGGAAGCCTTGGGGACTCACCTGGTGAGGCCGAAGCAGCAGGTTGGAGAGCTGGAGGTGGGCCGGCAGCGGGAGAGGGAAGCCTTGCTGCAGCCGCTCTGCAGGGGAGGCGGTGAGAACCAGGGGAGAGAAGCAGAGGGCGGGGTGACTAGAGAGCCAGGGTCCCCAGCCTTCCCAAAGCGCACACCTGGCTCCAGGGAGGCCTTGGCGTGAGTGGCCAGGCCTGAAAGGTGTCTGCACCCCATACCCTCGTCTCCACCACGCTCTGGGGACCAGGCACCTGCTATTCCCGGGGGTGGCTGCCCTGATGCTGGACACCAGACCCAAGTAGCTATCGAGGGCAGCTGCCAGCAGGGGTGTGGACAGAGCTCAGACATGCGCTTACGAGCCCCCACCCTGTGTGCAGGAAGCCTCTCCAGGTTTAGGATGCAACCAGAGGCAGGCAGCTGTCAGGGGGGCCGCTCCCTTCAGACCACTACATTTTACATGGGACTCCGGAGAGACCAGGAATTTTGAATTCAAATCTGGACCCGCCGGTCATTGTCAAACTACATGTGTCAAATTAGGATGATCGATCCTATTCTCCATAATGTTTTGATTTCATTTATATTTCTAAATATCCTCATCCCATGTTATGTAGGCCTCTGTACTCCAGCCTGCAGGTAGGGGCAGGTCTGGATGAAGGTTTTACCAGCACTGGGAATCCGAGACTCTAGCCAAGGTTAGCAGAAGGCTCCCTGATCCTTCTCCCAGAGATGGAAAAGGATGGCAGGTCTGGCTTCAGAGTCAGCATCAAAGCCAAGCTTTACCTCTCACCTGCTCTGTGACCTAGAGTAAGTCACTTAACCTCTCTGAGCCTTCATTTCCTCCTATGAAAATTGGAGATATAATCATTCCCTATCTCATGGGGCTGTTGTAAGGATTAGATAAATGGACATGCACATAGTAGGCACTCAATGCACTTGAGTTCCCCTTTTCCATCCCCATTTGTGGTTCATTTGAGGGGACCCCCGTCCCTCCCGGGTGGAACCAGGGGTAGGGGTCTCTAGGGCAGTCTCCCCACCAACCCCCACCTGCTTCTCCAGGCTGAAAACCAGTTGTTTCTCCCAAGCTCCTTACCGTTCACCTTGGGAAGCAGAAACTCGGGCACCAAATAGTTCATGAGATTCTGCAGCAGCTCAACCTGGAAATCAGGAGGAGGTTAGGACCCCGGCCAGGGGCTGCAGGGCAACTGCCCTCTGTCGCCCGCTCCCCACCCTCTTTTCTCTCGGCAGCCTCTCCCACCAGCCGGGACGCCCCCAGAGTGATGACACAGTGGCGGCAGGAGAAAGCTGCAGCCTGATCAAAGTCACAGAAGTGATCTCTTCTGCTCTAAGAATTCCAGGCGTAAAGCACATTCTAAACCACAAAGTACAAGGCAGAGGTTAAAGAGGTCATCAGACAGCATTTAAACATGAAAAACCTTTGTGTAAAAAAATGCACCCTCTCGGATAATGCAGGCTAGCGGGCAGATCAGGTCAACTGTTTTGAGGGCCATTTGCCACTGTTCATCAAAAGCTTTAAATATGGGTGACAGGGTGCGAGGCTGGTTCAGTGGTAGAATTCTTGCCTGCCATGCAGGAGACCTGGGTTCGATTCCTGGCCCATGTCCTTCCCAAACAAACAAACAAGCAAGCAAACAAATTAAAAACAAACAAACAAAAATTCAACAAGCGGTGCTGCAATAGAGCGATAGACACATAGAAAAAGAATGAAATGTGACCCTGCCATACAGCATACAAAAAGAACTGGGTATGCCTTGTGGGCCAGCAAACATGCCTCTGAGATCATTAGTCTAGCTTGAGGGAGAAAATTCAGATGCAAGGACACTCACCAAAGCAATAAATCTAACCAAAACAAAAAATTAAAAGTCACGAACATACCCTATAACAGGGAGCCAACTTGGGAGAAAGACAACCCTATGATATTAGGAAACCACCTATGCAACTGTTAAGAATGATATTGCAGAAATGTATCAACACAGATATTCATGACATATTTTCGAGTAAGGAAAAGCAAGCTCCAGAAACCACACGATTCCATTTTTTTTAATTAAATATGCATAGCCAAAAGTCAGAACAGATATATCCCAAAATATTAACTAAGTGATGAAAATACCAATGTTTTTTATTTTCTTTGTCTTGCAAATCTATAGGCTCTGATTATTCTATAGCACCTCTTTTGTTTGGCAATAATAATAAAAAAATTAAAAATGATGTAAAACCTTCCAGATAATTGCCTGCAGTGCTGACATTTACAACTTGTAAATATGTACGTTTTTGTTTCTGGAATAACTCAGTTTCCTTTGTCAGGCTACGTGTCCCTGGGCTCATCAGATGTGGTGCCTTTCTTAGCACGAATCCTGGGAAGCTTAAAATTCGTATTTACTGCAGAAGCAGAAGTGAGCTACTCATTTGGTCAAGCCACCGTGAGAGCTGAGAGCGTTAGCCCCTGGAAATCCATGAAAATAGAATGAAGTTGCTTTCCATCCCTCTGTTTGCAATCTCAGCAGGCGGGAATGACTGGCTGGATCTTCATTAGATTTGGAGGGACGTGGGACAGTCTGATTTCTGGCCTGGGATGCTCACAAGGCTCTCACTAAGCGGGGAACTTGGGGGGTGTCTCGGAGATCTAAGGAATTGTTCTCCAGGGCAGCAGACACCGGGGTTCAGCGATGGCCGGCTAGGAGAGTCAGGCCACTTGTGCTAAGACTTGGTGGACAGAACAGACACACAGTGGCTCGTGAGGTGAGTCCTGAGGGGCCACCCTGAGAGGCTGGCACTGAAGGGCACGAGCAGCCACTTACGTGGGCGACTTGCCGTCCACACCCCAGGCGAGGGCAGCAGGGAGCCGTCCGCTGCGCTCTGTGATCCGCTGGCAGTGGGATCATCTCTGCCGGGGCCCTTCCTGCTCCTTTCCTCCCGGTCTCAGTAAACGACTTCACCATTCACCCAGCTGCTCAGGCCAAAACTCTGGGAGTCTTTCTTGATTCCCCTTTCCCTTGCCACACACTTCAAATCTCTTGCGCAGTCCTGCCTCCAAAATATATCCACAGTCCTGCCATCTTTCTCCTTCTTCCCAGCCTCATCCCAGGCCCTATTTCTCATGTGAACAAAGGCGCCAGCTTCCCTGTGACCTCGGTGGTCAGACTCATCCCAGGCAGAGGGGTCTTTCATAAAGACATAAATCTGATCGCGTCCCTCCCTACATGAAACAGCTGACGGGCTCCTCTCTGCCTTTGGGCACAGTCTCCCCTCCCAGCTCCCGTCTGCCTCTCCAGCCGCATCCCCTCCCACACCCCCTCCTCCCCAGCTCCAGGCCCCCTGGCCTCCTGCTCTCCCAACATGCCCAGCTCGTGCTCACCCCAGGGCCTTTGCTCCTGCTTTTCCCACTGCCTGCAATAGATCTTCACCCTGCTGGCTCCTTCTCAGCCCGAACAGCACCTCCTCAGAGAGGCCTCTCCTGGTCACAGCGTGGATCTGCAGCCCTCTCATCCCCCACCCCCACCCTGTTTTACTTCTCCCAGCACCGGTCACAACTGAAGTGACCTTCATTCCTTTCTTTGTCTCCCCACTGCATCGTCAGGCTGCTTCCCCGGCCCGTTCATCAGCCTCCCCACCTCCCCGCCACGCCTGGCACACGGTTCCTGCTCTGTAAATGATTCGTATGTTCATTGAGCCAACACCTGCTGTGCGGATTTCCTGTGCTGGGCTGTGCACACGCTGTCTCACTTAATCCTCACCACGCTAGCTAACTCAGGTAGAAAGGACTAGGCCTGACTCGCAGGGAAAGTCTGAAGTTGAGAGAGGGGAAGTGGCCACACTTTACACAAGGTAAAGGGTGGAGGGGGCAGTTCCAGCTCAGGTCTCTCGACCCCAAAGCTCCTCCCACCATTAATTGCAAATGCAAATTTTATGCAAATGAACCAGTGGCCTCCTAAAAGGATGCCAGGATCCTGGACTGGCCCTGGGACCGGTCCCCCCAAATCCGGGGAAAGAAGGAGCCACCAGGGGCCTCAGACTCACCGAGAAGGGGCCGACATTCGACTGCCTCAGCTCCAGGAACAGCCTGTAAGAAGGGGAGTAGGAGACTGAGACCACCATTTTCCTGACCCAGATGAGAAACCAGTGGCTGGGGAGAAGGGCTCTTCTGTGGTGGACACCAGCTGGTTTTCCCACCCAGTGTTCATTCCCCTTTCTCTCAGCCCCGATTATCCCTTTGGGGGAGTCACCCATTTCCCACATTATTTCAGCGCTGCTGACCCACAATGAGCTCTGGGGCAGGTGGCTCAGACCTGACCAAAGAGCTGAGTCTGCCTCCAAGACACAGTGACCACTTCAGAGAGGGGCCTGTGACCCACGCTGGCCAGTGAAAGCCAGACTCAAGACCTCTGCTGGAATTTCTGAGAGTGTGGTGTTCTCTTTTCCACACAAACTTAGCGAGTTGCTGGTGACCATCTTTGCCACCACTTGGTGACAGCCTGCCATGGAATGAAGCCAACCCAGGATAGTAGAGCTAAGAGATGGAGAGTCACAATCCTAATGACATCATTTGGGCACCTGAATCCACCCTTGCCTGAAACCCTTGTACTTTTCTATTACAGAGGCCAATAAGCCATGCTCCCTTTGTAGACTTTATGGCATTTTAACAGTGACTTCAGATAAAGGGAGAACTGTACAGTTGTTTATGGACTTCACCATGCTGGGTGCTTTGTCCCATTGAATTCCCGCAACGTTCAAAGAAACAGAAACCCATTTCACAGATGAGGATGACACTCAGGTCACACAGTCTGCCCAAGCTCACGCAGCTGCCAGTGACCAAAGCAGGACTTCAAGCCCAGGGTTCTCTGTTGCCAAAGCTCTTGTTGCCTCCAGCGCTCTACAAAGCTTGAACACTTGCTCCTGTTCCCCTAAAGCTGGGAGCCCCGGAATCCCTACCCTGTGGATAGTCCTCACCTGCCCCCACCCCCTCTGTATTTCAGAAAGTCTGGGCTCAGCCAACACCCAGCGCTACCTCCCAGCTCCTCTAGTTGAGAAGCCCACGGGTGCTCCAGGGAAAATTAAATCCACATGTTTCTAAAGCTGTAACACTTGTCAAAATGAGGCCAGGAGAAATGAGGAGCATGTAAACCTCAGGGGCTGAGCTCAAGGTTAAGGAGGACAGCTCTGAGCCAGAGAGGAGGGGGCTGGATGGGAATGTGGGTCAAGACTCAATTTCCACAACGGGCCATGGCTCAGGGGCACACGCCAGCTCTGAATGTCAGTCCTCCCTTCTCTCTCTGCACCTCCCTCCCCGGGTGCCTCTGTGTTCTCTCTCTCTCTGCCTTCCTCTTTCATCTTTCTGTTTCTTTCCATCTGTGCTCTGTCTTCCTCCCTTCCTCTCTCTCTCTCTCTTTCTTTCTGTGTCTCTCCCCCAGCCTCATCTCCCTCTTTCAGGGTCCCTCTGTCTCTGTCTCCCCTTTTACTTCTGCCTCTCTCCTTTTCTGGGCATCTCTCTCTCTCTTTTTCCTCTTGCTTATTGAGCACTTATACCTCAGGGGTGTTCTAAACACTTCCCACATGTGAACTCCTCCTTTACTTCTCACAAGGATGCTATTGGCAAAGAACTATGCTGGGGCTTATTTTACAGCCAGGGAAACCGAAGTTTGGAGAGTTTTGGTGCTTGCCAAGGTGAGCCGGGCTGCAAACGCACAGCCTCACATCAGAGCAGCGTCCTCCATGGTCAGGATTCAAGGCCAGGCCAGTCTGAAGCCAAAATCCTCCTGCAGGGTTAACTAGGGATAGAGTGTGAAGAGTAGAAGGGGGTATCCCAATGCCAAGGCAGGCCAGGAGTGTGGGGTGGCAGAAGACTGTACAGCTGGAGGGGGAGTAGAGGCATCACCCGGCACTGCCCAGGCAGCTGCGCCTGCCCGGGACTCAGATTCCTGGGACCCAGGATGCTCAGGGCTAAAACTGGGACCCTCCCAGAGAAGCAAGATGGTTGGTCACTTTAGGCAAGTCAGTTCACCTCTGAGCATCGGTTTTGCCCTCGGCAAGATGGGGCTAATTGTGCCCGCCTCACACCATTTGAGGTTTCGGTGTGGTGAATGAACAGGGAAGCAGGGGCCTTTGCTGTCACATGGCCCCAGGAGCACATGACAGCCACCTCCTCCCCACCCCCCTCAGCCCACTCACCTGCCCAGTGAGAGCCTGCCCACGAGCCTGTTGGACCTGGCGCTGACCTCCACAGAAACGTTGGTGCGCTGCAAAGCAACGGTGCGGGGGTGAGGCCCCTGACCCAGAAACCCGGGGATCCACGAGGCCCCTAGACCATCCGCCCGTCAGGCCCCAGACCCACGGGCAGGGGAGTTCTGGGCTGTCAGCCCATCACAGTTTTCTCCTCCATTTCAGAGATCAGGGCCACTCCCAGAGGGACAGTGCGGCAGGGACAGGGGCTGGAGCCCCAGCCAGCCCTCTTCTCACATCTGTGCATTCATTTATTCACTCAACAAGTTTTCACTGAGTCAGAAAGCCAGGCTTCCCACCTCAGCTCTCCTGCTCACGTCTGCAGGACTCTAGGTGAGTCACTCAGCACCCCTGGGCCCCATTTTTTCTGCAAAGGGGTGGTGATGGCTTGCAGCCTCTAAGTGTCCACAGACAGGAGATACCTCCAGGTGAAGAGAGGGGCTGGTCTGCACCCCTCGTGGCCAGGTGGCTACTGCCAAATGCTTGTAGAGTGATGGAATGGTCAAATGAATGACTGTACAAGTTGACATGGAATGAAAACTTGAATAAATGAAAAACTGAACAAATACACAAATGAAGGCATGAACAAAGATATGCATGGATGAATGAAGGAATGAACAAATATGCAAATGAGGGATCGAACAAAGATATGAACAAATGAATGCATGCGTGAACCAGAAAGGGCACAGCCTATTTCAAATCAATAATTGAAGAAATGAATGAATGAACAAAGATATACACAAATGAATAAATGAATGGCCGAGCAGATGCACAAATGAATAATTGAATGACCAAAGATGTGAGTGAATGAATTGGAAACAGTACAACATACTTCAAGGGAACTGGCAGAATGAATAACTGAGTGAATGAAAACTTGAGTGCATGAATAACCGAATGAATAAATTAATAAATACACAAATGAATGACTGAATGCCTGCGGAGCCCGGAGCAGTAGAGGACAGTGGCTCAGGTCTCAGGCTCTGGGGTCAGACTTGTCCAGGTGTGACTCGGGACAGGGTTCACACCTGGGCCCCCTGACTCCGGGGACAGCGCTCTTGGCACCACGCAGGGGCCCCCGCCGCCCACCCCTGGGGCAGCTTACCAGGCCGAGCTGGAAGAGGGAGGCCAGGGAGGCGTCGGGGAGGACGGCAAAGGCCTGGGCCTGCAGTGCCGGGAGGAGGGTGAGGCCCGCGGGGCTCATGGCGAGCTGCGGCGGGGAGGTGGTCGCGACCAGGAGCTGCACAGTCTTGTTGGGGAACATCCTGGCCACCTGCAGCCCCCCGCGAGGGCGGCCAAGCACAGGGGCAGGTTTGCTCCAGTTTCTAAGGCGTGTCGCGGCCCGCCCCTGCATGCATGCACGCCTCCAGGGTCGCCCCCCA
>PVIY010056376.1:0-13335 GCA_004026745.1 Myrmecophaga tridactyla | reverse complement strand
TTATCTATGACTTCTTTCATTGCTCACACTTTGGGTGTAAGGTCTAGGAATCCACCGACTATCAAAAGGTCCTGAAGATCTTTCCCAACTGAAATTTTATGATTGTAGCTCTAATGTTTGGGTCTTTGATCCATTTTAAGTTAATTTTTGTATGAGGTGTGAGAGAGGGGTCCTCTTTCATTCTTTTGGACATGGATATCCAATTCTCCAAGCACTATTTGTTGAAAAGGCTGCTCTGTACCAGTTGAGTTAACTTGACTGCCTTATCAAAGATCAATAGTCCATAGATGAGAAGGCCAATTCATGAATATTCAATTTGATTTCATTGCTCAATATACGTATATTTATGCCAGTACCATTCTGTTTTGACCACTGTAACTTTGTAATATGTTTTAATGTCAGGTGTTGTGAGTCTTCCCACTTCATTTTCCTTTCTCAATATATTTTTAGCTATTTGGGGCACACTGCCATTTCAAATAAATTTCATTATTTGTTTTTCTATTTCTGCAAACTAAGTTGTTGGAATTTTAATTGGTATTACATTGAATGTATAAATCAATTAGGGTGGAAATTGACTTTTTAACTGTACTTAGCCTTCCACTCGATAAACACAGTATGTCTTCCAAATCAACCTGCTGTATAATGGGGGAGTGGCGCCAACCTCCATAGCTTGGGAGACTTACAGTTGTGCACTGCGATCTCAGCCCTTCCACCTGTTCATGGCTCACGACTGGTGTGCAATGTATATCTGGTCACAGAAGTCCCACTAAACACAAATGCAGAAGAAGTCATCATATTTCTAAGTTATTAGGCATGAGATATATAAAGAGCTAATATTTAGAAGTGGTATTTTGAGTCATATAGTAATACCATATTTAATTTTATTACTGCTCCATGAACTCTTCTTCCTTCCATAGATGTAAGCAATGAAAAGTCTACCTAATCCTTGATATGAAATTTCTCCAAAGTCTAAGAAACCTGTCTTGGCTAAGTCCATTGACTCTCCAAAGCACTGACTTTGAATGAGGATACAGTCCCTGTTGCCTTCAGAAATTTCCCATTCACCAATTCAACCAATTGGGGGATTGGTTTCATTTGACATAAAACCATGGATGTGATACTCTTGCCTCATGCTGTTTTGCCAAAGCAACTATTAGTGCCCTACATGTAATACAAATTCGTACCTGTTGTGCAATCCCTCATTTATAAAATTTGTATTAATTTTAAGAAATATATTTAGATCTTTCTGCACCATGACATATCTCTTCCAACATACAAGGAACGTATGCTCTCATTTAATTTTTTAAAGCTTTTGAACATGTATAATTTATTTTTTTAATTTTTTTATTAATTTTTTAAAAAATTATAGGAAAGAAACACAAACATTCTTAATATGTGATCATTCCATTCTATATATAATTAGTAATTCACAATATCATCATATAGTTGCATATCCATCATCATGATCATTCCTTAGAACATTTGCATTAATTCAGAAAAAGAAATAAAAAGACAACAGAAAAATAAAATGAAAACAGAAAGAAAATTATGCATCCCATAACCCTTACTCCTCTTTTTCATTGATCACTAGCATTTCAAACTAAATGTATTTTAACATTTGTTCCCCCTATTATTATTTTTTTATTCCATATGTTCTACTCATCTGTTGACAAGGTAGATCAAAGGAGCATCACACACAAGGTTTTCACAATCACACAGTTACATTGTGAAAGCTATATCATTATACAATCATCATCCAGAAACATGGTTACTGGCATACAGCTCTACATTTTCAGACAGTTCCCTTCAACCTCTCCCTTTCCTCTTGGATAACAAGGTGATATCTACTTAATGCGTAAGAATAACCTCCAGGCTAACCTCTCGACTCTGTTTGGAATCTCTCAGCCATTAACGCTTTGTCTTATTTCACTCTTTCCCCTTTTCGTCGAGAGGGTTTTCTCCATCCGTTGATGCTGGGTCTCAGCTCATTGTAGGGTTTTTCTCAATCCCTTGATGCTGAGTCCCAGCTCACCCCAGGACTTCTGTCCCACACCACCAGGAAGGTACACAGGGGTCATGTCGCACACAGACAGGGGGAGGGTGGTGAGTTTGCTGGTTGTGTTGGTGTCTCATTTAACTTTATCCCAATATTCTTGGATGGTGTTCAATTTATTCAGTCAATTAAACTATCATTATCTCTATTCATTTAAACAGGAAGCAAAAAATCAAAATTCTATATAAAATATCTTTATTGTAATAAATAAACCTCAGCATTTTGCATTTTCCCTGTCAAATATACAATTCACTTGTAATAATTACAGTTACAGTATTGGGCTAGTATCACCACCATCCTTTAGGTAAACTTTTTCATAACCTCAAATAGAATCTCTGCATCCATTAAGCAATATCTCTCTCCATGTCCTTCATGCCTGACTACTGGTATGCTGTATCTGGTATCTACTATTATCTGGTATCTACTCTCTGTTATCTGGTATCTACTGGTATCTACTATTATTTATATGAATTTTCTTAATCTATGTATTTCAGAAGCCAGATCATAAAAATTTGTCTTTTTATGTCTCACACTTCATTCAACATGACATTGTCAAGACGCACTCAGGTTGGAGCATGTAACTTCATTTGTTGTGGGTCAGTAATATTCCACGGTATTCATATGCCGCATTTTGTTTATTCACCCATCAATTTCTGGATAGTTGGGCTGCATCTACCTTCTGGAAAACAGTGGAGAATAATAAATGACATAAGGGTAAAAGTGGAAAGGCAGAGAAAAGATTAGACCAAAAAAAGGAAAGCCCCAGCTATTGAAATAGTGAACACACAGAAATTGATATTAAGTGTGGCAAATGGGAGTGCAATGTAGCTGAGAGAATGAACAAGATTAAAACCTAAAGGACCTATCAGGGAGATAGAATAAACTAGTACCAAGATTAAAATTGAGTAAAAATAGAATACTAGACAAAGTCTCAAGTCAACCTTTTAATATATTAAACTGGAGACAACAAAAAGTTTAAATGAAGATTGGACTCCCTGAAAGTTTTCAAGCACTGCAGGTGATGGCCATCTGAGAAATACAATTTCAGAATCTTGAACATTGAAAAAACATTTTCCAGGTAGTGATGGCACATACAATTGGTCTGCTAGGACATGCTGTTTTAGCCCAAATGAATGGCTCCATGAAAGCCTAGCTTCCAATTAAGGATATTATTATCATTTGGAAAAAAGATATATTTG
Source organism: Myrmecophaga tridactyla (assembly GCA_004026745.1). NCBI lineage: Eukaryota > Metazoa > Chordata > Mammalia > Pilosa > Myrmecophagidae > Myrmecophaga > Myrmecophaga tridactyla. The sequence goes on along the minus strand of PVIY010056376.1, from coordinate 10,083 downwards.
GGTTAATTGTGTCTTCCTTTTCCCCTCATCATGGGCAAATCCAGAGGCTGAACAAAAGTTGATATTTTCCTCCTTATGAGTTTGGCCGAGGAGCAAAACCTGCAGCCTCTCCAATTTGGTCTGTTCTTCTCCATGTACTTTGTTAACTTCATGGGGAACCTACTCATCATTCTGGCCATCATTTCAGAATCCCATCTGCACGTGCCCATGGTACATTTTCATCTCCAAGCTTTCTTTTGCTGGCATGTTTCACCTCAAACACCATCCCAAAAATGATGCTGAGCATCCAATGCAGGACAAAGCCAGGGGTTCATGGTGAGAACTTAATGCAGTGGGTGACAGATAGCCACAAAGTAATCATAGGCCATCGCAGTTACTAGGAATTCCTAAAAAGAATAAGAAAAAGTATATCTGGGTGAGGCAGCCACAACAGGAAATGACTTTGCTCTTATCTATATACTCACCACCACCTTTGAGGTGGAGGTAGAGTCAAAAGAGATGTCAGAAAAAGGAAAGGTTTGGAGAGGAAAGAGTACATGGACATGGGTAAATTGGAGTCACAGATGGTGGCCAGGGTGATGAGCAGTTTCCCAAAGACAGTGACCAGGTACATCATCAGGAACCACCCAAAGAGGAAGGGTTGCAGGTCCAGTTCTGCTGAAGATCCTAGCAGAAGAAATTCTGAAAGTAGAGTTCTTTTGTCTGGTTACATGAGTCTGATGTAGCTAGGAAGAAAGAGAAAAGGATCACTACTGATTTTCATACAAACAGGGATTACTAAACAATGGACATGCTATGCCCCTATGCTTCATGGAGGAAATTAATTTCTATACTTGGTTCTTGCTGGTGGTCCGTTAGTGTTAGCTCTGATTATGATTTCCTGTCCCACACTGTGCCTGTTCTTCTTTTGATGTTTTTACGTTGAGAGTTGACTATACGCAAGACACTATCTAGGCAATGGGACACAGGAGGTCACAGTCTGATGATGGAGAAAGAATGTAAGTTAAATAGATAAGAATCATATAGCATACCAAGGGATGCCATTTTCAAGAATGGAAAATAGGGCCTGGAAAAAAAGATTATAGAAAAATGGGGTATTATATTTGATGGTGCTCAGGCAAAACCAGAAGGCAAGGTGACATTTTAATGGAAACCTCTCAGATGAGTTCTCAGAAGCTATGAGGAAATCTGGGGTAGTGTGTGATCAGCTGAGAGAATGTTCAGTCTAAAAGCCATAGGAATAGGCTAGTTTCCAATGCTAAAGGTCAACAAGGTGCCTGTTTTCAGGACAGAGAGCAAAGTGTGAGTGACAAGAGATGGTGTCCCAGAAGATTTAAGGACAAGGTGGTCTCTCTGCTGCTAGTAACTCAGGATAAATAGAGCTCCTTAGCCGCATGTTGTATGTCTTCCCCTTTATTAATGTGGTCTCTAAAGATTCGCACAAACAGAAGTGAATGCTCAGTTGACTTCTAATTATGGATTTTCATATGGTCTCTATTACCTTGGAGTATGAACCAAGGTGCCTCTGCCCTGGGCACATGAAACACACACAGACACATACATGCACTCACACTGCACAAAAACACACACAGAGACACACACACAAAGAGCACACTATGGCCTCTGTCACCTTGACCATGAGGTCCATGACCTTGACCTTTCTTTGTACCTTCACTATCATGACCTAGGCTCAAAGCTCAGCACCTTTACACACATGCTCCCCTCTGTCCAAATTTCTCCCACTGATGCAATTGGAATTTGTAACTCCCTCCCACCAGGAAAACTCTGTCTCCTCATTCAGGGATGCCTGAAGTAAGCACTTTGTGAACATTTCCTTTTAACATCCCCACGGGAAGATAAGCTTCTTTCCTGCACTTAATTTGGATGGAAGCACTTTTTACTACATTTTCCTTTTATTGCCTTTCATCTCTTTTTACCCTGGTAGACTGTGAACACCTTATGTATATAAAAAATATTCTATGTACTCGGCTCAACTGGCTACTCAGTTATGATACTAGATGAATAAATGTATATTGTGTGAATGAAGAAAAGAATGTGTCTTCATAGGAATTTTCAATGATGAGAGAAAGAGAAGACTCAAGGCAGGTTAAAAATGGTGTCAAGAAATTGCTAGACACATATATGTCATATTAAAAGATGGTTCAATATGATAAATTGTTTATAATGAATAAAAATAGAAAGATGAAGAACCATAGATACTATCAAAAGGCTACACATAACATGGGTATGTACAAAATAATTTCATGAAATTCTTTTCTGATTCTGCATTGCATGGATGTGTGTATCTGCATTGATGTGTGTGAATCTTGGTGCATATGTGTGTGTTGTGTGTGTGGTGTATGTATAATTATGTGTTGTGTGTATTATGTATGCACAACAGTACATTGTGTATCACGATGTAATGAAAATTCCTCTGTACTCTGGGGTATGGGCAAAACTATTTTAATACTACTCTGCTAAAGGCCAGAAAAGTTTAAAAGTCAGGTTTGCCATTGCGAATGGGGAAAAGGTCCTTGAATTGAGCACAAAGAGCAGAGAAAGTTTGGACAGAGAACAAGCTGCCAGCGTGGGACCTGAGTCACCTCCAGACTCAAGAGAGGCAGATGGAGCAGATGTTCTGGCTGCACCTGCCTTGTCCTGGTCTTCCCATCACACCCTGATCTCTCTGTTCTTCCTGAGCCTGTCTCAAGTTTATGAGATCACACTGGTTTTTATGTGGCTTGATAGTGAAAGAGGTAGATCCCTTTTTTCAACTTTCTTTCTTGACATTGTCTATTTATTATTCTTGGACTTTGCCTTGTGGTGTATTTTGGACCATCCTGGGAGCACAGTCAATTCCTGGTTCTGGACCCCATTCATTAAACAAAGAACTTCCAAGACCATTGCATACAAAAGCCTGCACACGCCATGATTATCTATTTCACTCATGTGTCTTTCTTCATAAATGCACGCCTGAGAATTTAGCATGATATGTACTTATTAAATTGTATTAAATTGTTCTCTACCTCCTCTAGCTAAAATTAGCATTCGAATTAATGCTGCTGAAAGATGAGGAACCACGGCAGCACAAAATAGTTGTCATACCAAAGGCTACCCTATCCAGTCTCTCTGTGAAACAGCCACAAGTATGTAAGTGGGTCCAGCCTGACTCAGCAGGGCCTTACCTGCTGACACAGTGCAGAATTCAGCCCCAGGAGGAGCGCTGCAAAGAAAAACACAAATCCAAACCATACATGGCTGCAGTAATAAAAGCATTGCCTTAAACTGTTTATTTGGGGAGGGTCTGTTATGCAGTCATTGTTAACTGATGTAATGATCCATGTGTACAGAATGTAAGACACTCAAAATAATCAGTGGCAGCTTATTTTGAGGATTCCTTCAGATGTTTGAAGACCACATACATAATCACACTGTGTGCTGGTTGAAAGGATGTATGTCCCCTAGAAAAGCCATGTTTTAATCTAAATCCCATTTGATAAAGGCAGAATAATCCCATTCAACACTTTATGTTTGAAACTGTAATCAGATCACCTCCCTGGAGATGTGATTTACTCATGAGTGGTTGTTAAACTGGATTAGGTGACAACATGTCTCCACCCATTTGGGTGGGTCTTGGTAAGTCTGGAGTCCTGTAAAAGAGGAGACATTTGGAGAATGAAGGAAAATTAGAGAGAGCAGTGCAGAACGATATAGCCATGAGAAGCAGAGTCGACCAGCCAGCTACCTTTGGAGAGGAAGAAGGAAAATGCCTCCCAGGGAGATTCATGAAACAGGAAGCCAGGAGAAAAAGCTAACAGATGAAGCCGTGTTCACCATGTGCCCTTCCAAATGAGAGAGGATCCCTGACCGTGTTCATCAATTACCTTTTCAAATGAGAGAGAAACTCTGACTGTGTTTACCATGTGCCCTTCCAGCCAAGAGAGAAACCCTGAAATTCATCAGCCTTCTTGAACCAAGGAATCTTTCCCTGGATGCCTTTGATTGGACATTTCTATAGACTGTTTTAATTGGAACATTTTCTCAGCCTTACAAGTATAAACTAGCAACTTATTAAATTCCCCTTTTCAAAAGCCATTCCGTCTATGGTATATTGTATTCCAGCACCTAGCAAACTAGAACACACTGTTATTCGAGTTGTTCTCAGATAGGTGTATGTCCAGGGCAAAGGACTTAAGAAACGGCAGTGTTTAAGATGTACAAGGTCAACAAGGAAGCCAGTGTGGCATGGGAATGATAAGAGGTATGGTGATGAGAGATGGTGTCAGAGAAGGTTGGAGGAGGAAGTGGATGCAGTATTGCTGAAACTTCAAAATACAGGGTTCCTTCTCCACATGTTGTACCTCTCGAACTTTATTTGCTGCAGATATCTCCCCTGAAATTGAACAGTTTCACTCCTATTTCCAAAAATAGGTTTGCATTTGGACCCTGTGCTACATGAAACACACATTGGAATGTAGAAACACACCCACCCACACACACACACACACACACACAGCATTCCAGGGCCTCCTAGGGCCCTGTTAATACGATCCTCTTCTCACCACAATCCCCAATAACTAGGCCTGGAGTAAATGCAATGGAAGCTGACAATATCATATTGTCTATTCTGATAATATTTTGAAATGGAAGCATGAAATATAATCTGACAAACCCCGAATGGACACATAAACCAGGTGCTCTATTTTTATGTGGTCATTTTCTTCCCATGTTTGAAGATGCAAAAATCTGTTCAACAAACTGAGAGAGAAGATGTAATGGAATTGAGGGAAGCTATATGTTATAAGCTCAGAGCTCTCTGAGAGACTGCTCTGAATGAAGCCTACCTGGATTCTGGCGGCATTCCAACCTGGGTATATTCCCTTGATGCCCAGAAAGCTGATAAAAGAGGAACAACAATTTATCCCAACAGAGTGTAGTGATATATTTTTACAATGCAAAGACAACAAACAGATTGCACTTGCCAAGAATAAAATAAGCATAGGGAATAAAGGAACATTTCATACCATAAAATATAATATGCTTGGCAAATGTTGGGAATTTTTATGTGAAGCAGTAAAAGACATTTAAATAGTATTAAATGTCAATTTTTTTTAACCAGATAGACCTGGTCTTGATCTTAGATGTAACATGAGTTTGTTGATAAACCTGGATAGGAAGTGAAACATTCTACATCTTAATACCTCCTCTGATTTAGTAAGGAACATGGTATCCATCATCCTAAGAAGTTTTACCCATGATCAGTATATGTAAAAAGCTTTGCAGAGTTCCTTCCTGCTGATCAGTGGGTGGTTATCAGCAATAATATAAGAAGGCTGATTTTACTTCTCTTTCTCAAATGTCTCATTCTTTCCACACCATGTGTCCCCAATTCTATGGTTCAATTTCATGTGCTCATCACCTTTCCTAGCAATCACAGAATGACCTGATATTCATACAGAACCAGTCATGTTCTATATTATAAAATGGATCATCAAATTATAGGACATGAAGCACCTAGTGACTTTCTTTTCTGCCCTGAAGCAAACATTTCATAGCTTCACACACAAATTCAAACCTCTAAGGCCGACTGCCCAGCACCCTCTCACTGCCATCTGCCTTCACCCATACTGATCTCTATGAAATTAACTTGACTTTCACGTTTTCCATTCGTCCATAGTTTCTATATTCAGAAACTTTATACATTTTGCTAACTTCCTGTTGGAGTCTCTCCAACAGTTTCACTTATGGAATACCTACATCCCTTCAGGACATCCTTTTGAATCTCATTCTTAGCATCCTCAAGGAAGACGATGGCTTCTTGTGTGCACTTAATTTGGATGGTAAGAACTATGATGGTGGACTGCTTTTATTTATATCCATGTATTCTCTCTCTGTCAAATGTGAGTTCCAACAGAGATATAGCAGCATTCTACATACATTTCCACCCAAACCTGATTAGTTGGCAACAGGCTATAACAGTAGCTGGTGAAATACATATTTCAAGAATGAATGAAAGAATGTATGTTCACAGAATTGCCAATGATGAAAGAAAGAGAAGAAGCAGAGAATTGCTAAAATACATGTGGGAGGCATGCCTCCAGCATTTTCTGAAATTAGACCCCATATATGCGTAAATAATATATGTTGTAAGAATTATAGAATATAGTAAACCATAAGAATTGTAGGAGTGCCTCATACATCATAGGAACTCTTTCAAAATGATCAGGGTGGGAATCGTCATGTTTTATTTGCTTTTATAGATTATGGCAGAACTGACACTGAGCCTTAACAAGCCTTGTTGTGTTTCTGCTGCTCTGTCCTGGAGAATCCTACCTCAGCTATGTGATCAAGTCCATATTAGCCTGCTGGAAGACGAGAGGACATGTGGAGGAGAGGCCATTTGTCACAGTTTAGTCAATAGCCTACAATACAGCCCATAGGGTCAGCAGAGTGAGAATTAACCAAGAAGATCAAATTATCCACAGCGAAATCACAACTGACCCCAAGCTCGCAAAGAGTAGGAAGAGATAAAAAGTCCAACACAAAGACGCTTGTAAAGTTATAAAACCAGCATCTTAAGCCTTTTCCTCTTGGGATATCTTATTATGGGACAACAGTTAAATGAACCAACAGGTTAACATTAACAGAGGGTATTTAGATAAGTCTCCTGCTTCCTATTGTTTCCATTCCTTCTGATACTCGAAGACAGCATTGATGATCATCATTTATTAAAGTTTGCTTCTGATAACTGTGCTTAAAAGTGACCACAGACAAGTTTCCTTTTCATATAACTAGGAGAGTTTTGAAGAACATGTGTGTTTATACAGATATAATAAGATATAACTAGAATCAGAACTCTCCATTGCCAGAGGTATTTTGAAGGCAAAAATCCTAACTCTTATATCATTCATCCTTTGCTCAAAGGATTAAAGAAAGTTCTGATGATATGTGATATAAAGGGATGATAGAATAAATATAAAGTTTGTACATACACCTGTACTTTTGTGTTTTTATGTTACTTAGAAAAGGGCAGACACTTTATTTAGAGGGTTAAGAGGAATCACATATCACAGGTAGTTCTCAAGCAGAAGAAGGACTATGAGCCAATAAAATAACATAGAACACACAACATTCCCGCACACCAATGAACATAATCCCTCAGGAGTACACCGATATTCCATATTTCAGCAAGGGCAACCACATCTTGAACAAGAAAACCTTCTTTGGTAAAATCAATGCTTAATTGAAAATTTTCCTTCACCATTTTTAAGATCATTTCTGATGCTATGGTCATATCATAATATATATTTATAAATGGTGTCTCCTTCTAGACATCCCTTGAAAGACATATATTGAACAAACAATTTTTATTCTAGTCCCTTATTCCAGAGACCATCCAGGATAATCGCTGATGTCAGTGAGCTGAATAAGACAACAGGATCTTAATGAGGAGGATAAAGCTAGATGACTTTCTCTATGAAACACCAGTATGTGAAAGTCACCATTACTAGAAAGGTCTTTCAAGGTACATATATACAATGGAATGGTAGACACAAAAGTGAAGTGCTCAATTTCCTTCATATTATAATTTTATAAATAGGCTTGATTGACATAAGTACATTTTCCATGAGAGTAGGACAGCCCACCACAACTCTTTTAGTAGAAGAAAAATAAGGAAAAGCTTCATTGTGATTTTAAAGTTAATTAAGAAATAAATATTCTTCAAGAAATCCATTCTTACAAGTTATCTCATCCAAGATTGGGAAAATTGTAGGAAGAATGGGTAGGTGGACAAGGTGAAAGGATGTTTACTATTCAAGAGACTAGTGAAAGCTTAATTTAAAAAGGGTGCTTTAAATCAAACACATTGTTACTCTATGAAATAAATAGAAAGAGACATTCTTTACTTCCATGTTTGGATAAAAAGTCACAATTTCTGGATCTTTCATCCCTGAAATTGAAAGCATTTCCATATCCCCATAACTAATGATGTTTTAACTTCCTATTGAGGAACTTCCTCAATCTTTTTTATATCCTTTTTCTCAAACTATACTTAAAGAGGTTCAGCACGGGCCTGACCACGGTGTACAACATGGAAGCTCGTTCATTCAAATGTTTGTTGCATGTAGCAGCCGAACTGAAGTATACACTAGGCTTGTATAATAAAATTAAGGAGACCACTGACAGGCAAAGAATGCTTTGTACTTCCCCTGAGATGAAGAGATTGCACATATGGAGGAAGCATTCTTTCATAGATGGAAAGGACCCTAGCAAGAGGACCCAAACCCAGCAGCCTACTTGCAAAATAAAACATTATGTCATTGATAAAAGGGTTTGAACAAGGAAGCTGAATGATCTCATTAAGTTCACAGGAAAAGTAGGGGTTTCCAAGTGTGCACAAAGGAAGCACTGCAACACCATTAAACTGTTTAACCAGAAATTCAGGGCACTCATGATCCAGGACCACAAAACCAGCAAGACACAGAGCTGGGGATTCATGGCAACCATTAAGTGCAGGGTGTCAGATGGCCACAAAGTGGCCTAGACCATCATGCTCAAGATGAAATCATCCATCACTGCAAAGTGTAAGGAAAAGTAGATCTGAAACAGCCTGCCTAGGAAATGGCTTTCCTCTGTGATTTTATATTCAACAGCATCTTAGTGGTGGTGGTGAAGATAAAACAGATAACAGAACAGGACCGGTTGGAGAGTGCTTTATAACATGAAAAGTCATTGGTTTTTGTCGAATGCATTTTCTGCATCAGTTGAGATTATCATGTTATTTCCCATTCATTCTGTTAAGGTAGTTTATGGCCTTGATTTTCCTATGTTGAACTGTTTTGCATCCTGCAATAAATCCCACTTGGTGATCGTGGATATTTCCTTCAATATTCTGTTGTAATTGATTTGCTAGTATTTGTTGAACAGTTTAAATTTATATTCATAAGAGAAAATGGTCCTTTGTTTTTCTTGTAATGTCTTCATGTAGCTTCAGTATCACAAAACATTAGCCTCATAGAATGAGTTAGAAAGACTTCCCTCCTCTTCTATTTTGAAGAGTTTGGGAACTGTTGGAAATATTTTTTTCTTTGATGTTTTGATTGAATTCACCAATGAAATTTTCTCGTCCTGGAGGCCTATTTGTTGGGAGGTTTTTGATTACTGATTCAATCTTCTTTACTTTTTATGTCTATTGAGATCTTCTTTTTTTGGAGTTATTTAGGTACGTTGTGAGTTTCTATGAATTTGTGCATTTCTCCTAGATGATCTAGATTGTTGACGTGTTATTTTATATATGCTAATGATCCTTTTTCATTTTTCATGATTAGAATCAATATCCAAAATTTCATGTTGAATTTCAATCATTTGCATTCTCTTTTTTTTCCTTTTCATTCTAGCTAAATGTTTTCAATTGTATTGATATTTTCCTAGGATCAGTTTTAGTGTCACTGGCTTTTAAAATTGTTTTTCTATTAACCTTTACTCTAACCTTTAGGATTTCCTTCCTTCTACTAGCTTGAGTTCAGCTTACTTTTCTTTTTCTAGTTCCTCCAGATGCGAAGTTAGGTTATGAATATGTGATCTTTGTACTTTTTAATATGGACATCCATAGTTCTAAATTTCTTTCTGAGCACTTCTTTCACAGCATTCCAAAAATTTGGTAAGTTGTTCCCTTTTCATTTGTCACAAGATATTTCTTAATTTACCCTGTGTTTTTTTTTCCTTAACCTTTAGATTGTTTAAGACTTTGTTGTTTAAATTCCACCTATTTGAGTATTTCCCATTTTGTTCTCTTCTGGATTTCTTGCTTCATTCCATGGTGGTCTAAGTGACACTTTTTATAATTTCAGTCTTTTAAATAATTGACACTTGTATTGTTTACTACTATGTGGCCTATCCTGGAGAATGATCCATGTATACTATAGACAAATACGTCTCTTGCTGTTGGATGGATGTTCTGTATATTTCTGTTATGTGTAGTTCTTTATAATGTTGTCTAAGGCTCGTTCCTTACTGATCTCCTGCTTAGATTTTCTATGCGTATATGAATGTAGTGTAACTGAAGTTACCAACCATGTATTT
>PVIY010056375.1:0-13336 GCA_004026745.1 Myrmecophaga tridactyla | reverse complement strand
GTACTTTCCTGAATGACATATATAAGTTCCTTCTTTGATCTTCATTTGAAGGTTTTTCTCCAGCTCATTTTGTGTGCTGGTTATTTCAGGTGTGCTTCTGTCTTGGTTTCCCTGCTGCTGAAACCAGCATCATGCAAAGGGTTGACTGAACTGTCTGGATGAATGCATAGATTGCTCAAGTCCCAGATATACCAAAGCTCCCTTATGAGAGAACGTTCCAAGAGCGCATTTCCCAGATGCTGGCCAAGTGCCAATCCTGCCCACAGGTCTTTCTTGGTAATGTGCAGGGAATGATAACTTGATCCATGTGAAGTAACATTTCCCTGTCCTTTAAGCTATGTGAAAATATGGTTAAAAGGAGCATATGATTGTGCTATAAATTGAATGAATGAACCATCAATAAATAGATAGAGTGGGGCAGAAGGGACTAATATCCTTCAATACATAGGTACCCCCTTCTCATGAGATGGAACTTAATCATTTCCCCTTCACTGTGGGCTAATATTAGTGACGTGCTTGCAAAGATTAGAGTATGAAGGTAAACAATAGTGACTTCACAGTGGAGAAATCTGGAAGACTCCACTATAACCCAGGGATGCCATTTATCTATAATATGATGCCATGAGAAGGGTATTTCCCCTCTCTAGTGTCCTTTCCCCAAAGGCATAGCCTCTTCTAATCATGAATGTAGAGTGGGTAATTTCAAATTGAAAGTTATTCTATAGAATGCCAGACCAGTTCTCTTTAACATTGCCTTAGTCTTGCAGAACAACTAAAATGGAGGAAGTGTCACAACCAGAGGAGAGTGAAAAGATGGGTGAGTAATTGCTGCAGTATTCTGGAATGGATTTTGGTTAGAGGGAGGGGCATAAGGGCAAAGTGGTGAATCTGGATTCATCTGTGGTTTTGCCAATACTATGGTAATTGTGTTACTTTTTTAGTTTCCACACATGTACCATCATAATATAGGTTTTTTTTGTTTTGTTTTGTTTTTTGTGTTTACAGAAATTTATTTAAATATTTTAAGTCTTACATGCAGAGTATCCATCCAGTACATAAGTTTTCATATGTGGGCCCAGATGAATGGCATAAAGGGATTCAGATTTTACTACCTTGGCAACTTCCCTATTAGTCTAAAATTATTCAAAATAAAAAATTTAATAAAGAGGAAAGGCCATGTTTGTTGGAAGGACTCTGAAATAACTTTGTTAAAAATTATATTTAAATAAAAGTTGCAATCAGTACTCCAATATCCACTACATAGAGCTTGTTTTTACCACAGAGCTGTCATCTTGTAAAATTCCAACTGATGTCTTCATCTGTCAGTTTGGAAGCTGCCGGAATGTGATATCCCAGAACTGAAATGGCTTTTACACAAGGGAAATTCAATAAGTTGCAAATTTATAGTTCTAAGGCAATGAAAACACCCAAATCAGGGCACCAACAAGAGATTACCTTAACTGAAGGAAAGTCCATGGGTTGGGACTACCTTTGTCAGCTGGGTGGTCACGTGGCTGGCATCTGCTTCTCCAGGTTCAGGCTTGCTTAACATTTCCTGGCAACATCTGCTGGGCTCCAAGATCTCCAAACATTGGAGTTTCTGTTCTCACATGTCTGCATCTGTGTCAGCTCTGTGTCTGTCAGCTCTGAGGATTCTGTGGTTTCTCTAGGCTCTGTCGTTTCTATTGGCTGTCTCTGTCATTCCTGCCAGCTCTGTGGTTTCTGTAGGCTCTCCAAAGTGGTTCCTCTATTAAGGGACTCCAGTGAACTAATCAAGACTCACCTGGAGTGGGTGGAGTCACATTTCCATCTAATCAAAAGTTAATAACCACAATTGGGCATGTCCCATCTCCATGGAAAGAATCTAATCAAAAGATTCCAACTTACTACACTGAATCAGGATTAAAAGAAGTGGCTGTTCCCACAAGATTGGATCAGGATTAAAACGTGGCTTTCTGGGGTACATACATTCAAACCGGTACATCATCTTATCTTCTCATAGTGTTTATGGTGTTTTATTTTATTTTTAGACCCCTGCTTTACTTGAAGGTAGTCAAATTTTTCATTTTCTTTCCTATTTTTTTGTGTCTTTCTTAAGTTCTAAAATATTCTCCCTTATGCTCTTATAGAAATTTAAAAGTTTTGCCTTTTACTCTCAGGCCTTTAATATTTCTGGAAATGATTTTCTATATTTCCACAGACATCTTGCTGATGTCTCCTCCGTGCCCTAACACAAGTGGACCTTGGTTCAGCCTGTCATTTAGAGAGGGTTCAGGGTATCTTAGCTAGAGTCCAACCCAAGTCCCTTGGATGTATCCCTTCTTCTGCCCCCATGGCTGTTGCTTAGGAAGAGTGGGAAGATTAAGGTAACTTTGGAATGAGAAGCTCAGTGTCAGGCACACAGCTGCTGGGTAAGTGAGAGATCGCAAGGGGACTGATGAGCGAGGGGCATAAAGGGATTTGTCACATGGTGAGATTTGTCATCCAGGGATTTATTTTTGTAAACGTTATGAATACACACAGTACTCACAGAAGGTAAACAAATCCTAAGTGTACAACTCAGTGAATGCTTACAAAACTAACCCAGTTATGTTAACATTTCCCAAATGAGAAGCAGAATATTAGAATCCTACGGCAGAAGCCTAGGTATCTTGGTTGACAGCGTTGTTAGATCAGTAGAAGTGGTTGGCTTATTTTGGTATGTCAGGATGTCTCTCCACTCACAGTGACCTGTCTCTGAGGGCGCACACATGAAGAATGAGGAGAGGTCCCCTTCCCATACATGGTACCTGCAGTCTCTTTGCTTCCACACACACTCACTGGGATCAGGTTGAGGGCAGGGCCGCCAGCAGAGGAGACAGGGTACAACCTATAGTTGGAGAGTGAAAAAAGGGCTTATTGTTCTACATGCCTACTCCTGTCAACTGACCCTGCCTTTAGAGATCACAGGTTAATGTCTTCTGAACTGGCAGAAGCTAAAGTGAATGATGAGATGCCACCCAAGAGGGGACAGGGTTAGAAACAGGAAAGTGAGAAATAATAAGGGAAAAGAGCTGGATAACAAGAAATGGGAGAGGGAGCATGGGTCAGTGCCAGGGTTGCAGAAAAAGAAACTGAGGAGGCCACTGACCTGACAGTCACATCCTGCTTTGTAGACTGACTCAAAACCTAATCTCTGTTCTCTGGTGAGCTGGTACCAGAAATATACCAGATGGCATTTTGTGAATTGCAGCTTTTTCCCCCTCACATAGCCTGTAAGGATCAGAGAGCAGGCCTTGAAGGCAGCACAGCATGCTGGATGTCCCCGGGCAAGGGCATGCCATGGCCCCTCGATATCGGCACCAGAGGGTCTGGAAATCCCAGGATGGCACAATTGGCTGGTGCAGCATTTATGAGGGACAATGAGCTCAGTCAAGGGTAGGTCCCTTGGTCCTAGTGGTGTTGGGATGCAGAAGTAGAGTGGCCCTTTCAGGGGCACATAGTTGAGGGTGGGGTACCCTGTGTGGATTAGAGTGCTCACCTGCAATGAGTAACTGTGATTGTTGAGAAGTCCTCAGCTCATAACCACAGGCAAGCCTAGAGAGAGGTGTGTAGATATGTGCAGTATCTGTCCCATTCTCAGGATGCTTGAGTATCTGTGACAGAAGGGATGGGGGGCTAGGGCTTTTAATGTATCTTGAAGCTGTTCAATTTAAGAGATAATCCAACTCACACAGCAAGAGCAGTCTAGAGAGGCTTGAAATTAGTTTAGGTGGGGAGGTAGATGGGAAAGAAAGAGCTATTAGGCTTACCCGAGTAACGTTGATTCTGAAGACCCTTTTAGTGATGGTGTGTTTTGCCACACGTAGTATATTAGCTATTATAACTGAGAGGAAGAAGAAATGGGTCAGTGTCTGCTTGGGGGTCATGGATTTAAGATTCTCCACCATAAATCACCAGAGCTCCCACACTTTGCATTTTGTGAACCTGGGAGGCCTCCCCTGTGGTAGGGACTTCTCAGTATCACCCGAGACTCACCGAAGTCAGACATGCAGTACATCGTCTGGGGATGCAGTAATTTACACTCACAAGCATGACAAGGTGTTGATAGAATCAGGAGCAAAGGAAAGACCAGCAGGAATGAAGGATCCATGGTGGGCCCTGGAGGAAATAGGATGTAAATTGAGGCATGAGCCTTCTCCAGAGCAGCCCTTCCCACCGACTTCAGACACATTTGGACAGGATTTGGAGGATATTCTACCTCTTTTAATGTCCAAAGACCTGAGTGCAAGAGTCGAGATTGTCTGCTCCTGTTGTGTTGTTGGTGAGATGTAACTTGTCTGTGCTTCACGTCTAAAATTCCTAACTCTGTGAGCCTGAACTGATGAGAGCATCTGCAGAACCCCCAACACCATGGAAGATAGATTATCATTTGCATTTCTGTTTTAACCCTGGGGCATATCCATGAGGGAGGTACAATCTGATTGCTAGGTGTACTACTGGCTTGGAATCCTTTCTTGTCTGCATTTCCTTTTCATCCTTAGAGCATATCAATCATGGTGTTATGGTCTGATTATTGAGCCAACTAGCCGCATAGAATAGTTCATTTCTATTGGTCACACACACAAAGAACCACCAACGTCACATGCTCTTGGACTCTTTGTTTCATTATTTTTTCCATTATTTAGCGTTTTTATAGAATTTACATTTACATTAGGCTTTCTTCTTTTTTTTAATTTTTAAAGTACTCTTCAACAAGTAGTTACAGGACAGGTCCCAGAGGTTGTCACTGGCTACCATACTTTCATCTTAGATTTTTACTTCTAGCTGCTTCAGTTTTGTAGCAGCACAATGTTTGATCATATATAAACACCATTGTTCATCAATCTACTTCTCAGTCAGTGCATCCTTTACCTACCTTTTCCATGATCATAAAAGTGGAGTCATAGAGTATCTGTCCTATTGTGTCTGGGTTATTTCACTCAGCATTATGTCCTTAAGGCTCATTCATCTTGTGATGTGCTTCAGGACATTATTTCGTCTTACTGTTGCATAATATTCCATTGTATTTATATAATCCACTCGTCTGTTCATGGGCATTTGGATTGTTTCCATCTTTTGGCAATCATGAATAATGCTGCTATGAACATTGGTGTGCAAATGTCTGTTTGTGTCACTATTTTCAGCTTTTCGGGGTATATACTGAGTAGTGTTATTGCCAGGTCATGGGGCAACTTGATATTTCATTTCCTAAGGAACTGTCAAACAGTCTTGCATATTGGCTACACCATTATACATTTCCACCAGCAATGCATAAGTGTCCCAATTTTTCCACATCCTCTCCAATATTTGTAATTTCTTATTTGTTTAATAGCAGCTATTCTTACAGGTGTGAAATACTATGTCATTGTAGCCTTGAACTGCATTTCCCTTATAGCTAATGAAAATGAGCATCTCTTCATGTGCTTTTGAGCCATCTGTATTTGCTCTTCAGAAAAATGCCTATTCATATCTTTAGCCCATTTTATAATTGGGTTGTTCTTTTGTTGTTGAGTTGTATGATTTCTTTATGTATATAGGATATCAAACCTTCATCCAATGAGTGATTTCCAAATATTTTCTCCTATTGAGTTGGCTGCTTCTTCACCTTTTTGAGAAAGTCTTTTGAGGTACAAAAGCATTTGATTTTGAGGAGTCCCCATTTACCTATTTTTTTCTTTTGTTGCTTGTGCTTTGGGTGTAAAGTTTAAGAAGCTACTTCCTATTACTAGGTCTTGACGATGTTTCCTTACATTTTCCTCTTAGAAGCTTTATGGTACTAGTTCCTATATTTAGGTGTTTGATCCACTTTGAGTTAGTTTTTGTATAGGGTGTGAGGTAAGGGTCCTCTTTCATTCTTTTGGCTATTGATATCACATTCTTCCATGACCATTTATTGAAAAGACTATTTTGTCCCAGTTCAGTGTTTTTGGAGGCCTTGTCAAAAATCAGCTGACCATATATTTAATGGTGTATTTCTGTACTCTCAGTTTGATTCCATTGGTCAATACTTCTATCTTTGTGCCAGTATCATGCTGTTTTGACCACTGTGACTTTATAAGTTTAAAATCAGGAAGTGTTAATCCTCTCACCACTTCATTCTTCTTTTTTAGGACTCTTCTTTTTTTAGGAATAGCTTTTAGCTATTCGGGGTCTCTTTCCATTCCAGATGAATTTTGTAACTAGCTTTTCCAAGTCTTCAGAGTAGGTTGTTGGAATTTTGATTGGTACTGCATTGAGTCTATAAATCAATTTGGGTAGAATTGCCATTTTAACTATATTTAACCTACCTATCCATGAGCAGGGAATGCCTTTCCACCTATTTATATATTTGATTTCTTTTAGCAATGTTATATAGTTTTCTGTGTACAAGTTCTTTACATCCCTAGTTAAGTTCATTCTTAGGTACTTGATTCTTTTAATTGCTATTTTGAATGGAATTGTTTCCTTAATTGATTCCTGAGTTAGGTCACTGCTTTTGTATAGAAACATTACTGATTTTTGCAGATTAATTTTATATCCCACCTACTTGCTGAGTTTGTTTATTAACTCAAGGAACTTTGTTGTAGATTTCTCAGGATTTTTCAAGTATAGTATCATGTCATCTCCAAATAATGACAGTTTTGCTTCTTCCTTTCCAATTTGGATGCCTTTTATGTCTTTGTTCTGCCTGATTGTTCTAGCTAGAACTTTTAGTACAATATTGAATAATAATGGTGTCAGAGGGCATCCTTGTCTCGTTTCCAATCTTAGGGGAAAATATTTCAGTCTCTCTCCATTGAGTATGATGCTGGCTATTGGTTTTTCATATATGCCCTTTATCAGATTGAGGAATTTATTTTTGATTCTTATCTTTTGATGTGTTTTAATCAGAAAAGGATGTTGAATTTTGTTGAATGCTGTACTGGTTTGAAAGGACGTATGTCCCCTAGAAAAGCCATGTTTTAATCTAAATCTCATTTCGTAAAGGTAGAATAATCCCTATTCAATACTGTATGTTTGAAACTGTAATCAGATCATCTCCCTGGAGATGTGGTTAAATCAAGAGTGATTTAGCAACTTATTAAATTCCCCCTTTTAAAGGCTATTCCATTTCTGGTATATTGCATTTCAGCAGTTAGTAAACTAGAACAGATTTTGGTACTAGAGAGTAGGGTGCTGCTGCGGTTTGCAAAAGCAAACATGTTGAAATGGCTTTTTAAATGAATAAGGGGAAGAATTTGGAGGAGTTGTGAGGAGCTTGATAGAGAAGGCCTAGAATGCTTTGAAGAGACTGTTGGTAGAAATATGGACTCTAAAGATGCTTTTGATAAAGACTTAGACAGAAATGAAGCACCTGTTATTATAGACTGGAAGGAAAGTAATCCTTGTTTTAAAATTGAAGATAATCTGGCAAAGATGACTAGTGGCTTTGGCTGGAAGGCTGATTTTAAGGGCCATGAACTTGGATATTTAACCAAAGTTATCTCCAATTTAAATATGGAAAGTGCAGCCTGGTTTCTCCTCACAGCTTATAGTAAAATGTGACAGGAAAGAGATAAGCTGAAAACTGAACTCTTGGGTACAAAGAAACCAGAAATTGAAGTTCTGGAAAATTCTGGGCCTCCAGAAATGGAGACCCCAGAGAACAGAGCCCTGTGTGAGGATTTAACCAAATGTGGAACCAGCCAGCCATTTCAGAGAAAGCCAGGATTGGACATAGAGTTATCCAGGAAGGACTTATGGAAACTCCTTATGTCTGATGGGAATGATCCAAATATACTGCATAGAAAGCCAACGAGAGTGCTGTGGGACCTGTATAAACAGAGCTGCTGCCAGTCTGGATTGGGGCATTAAGGGACATATTGGAGGAAAAATAACTTCAGAGGCAAAACCATGGAGGCTGGAGTCTGAAGTCAAGAAGCTTTGGGCCAGGAGAGGAGACCCATCCAAGCCCGTGGAGAGGGTGAGTTTGCCCCAAAGGCAGAGGATGGGCCTTCTACCTCCTTGCAGTGGAAGAGTCATGCCACCTCAGGCCTTGGAGAGAGTAAAGCACATTCCTTGGGGTTTGGGGAGACCCTGGCTGCCACCACATGGAGGGGTTGAGCATGTGCCCCGGAGATGGCAGAGAGCCCAGGTGCAGCCCCAATGCTTGGAGAGGGTAGAGTCGAGAGAAAGGTGGTCTCCCCAGTGTCCCCAAGGTTGTGTTCTGAGAGAGGCAGGTCTCTGTATAGGCCCTTGGAAATGGTGGGACTGCCTCTTTCAGAAGCCCTGAAGATAAATGACTCTCAGACTTTGAAATCTAATGGTCTTTGCCCGGCAGCTTTTCAAAACTGCTTGGGTCCTGTGACCCCTGTGTTCCTTCCTCCCTATGGAAATGGGTATATGTATCCTATAACTGTTCCTCCTTTGCATGTTGGCAGCAAATAACTTGTTTTGAGTTTTTATAGGTCCAGAGACAGAGGAAAATTTTGCCTTAGAACAGACTATGCCTGTAATAACTCTGATAGGAGTTTGTATGTTTCTAACTTTGTATTTCATGTGTATTGCTACTGAAATGGTTTAAGGATTTCTGATATTGTTATGAAATTAATGTATTTTGTATATGGGGAAACATGTCTTTTTTAGGGTCCAGAGGGTGGAATGTGCTGGTTTGAAAGGATGTACGTCCCCTAGAAAAGCCATGTTTTAATCTAAATCCCATTTTGTAAAGGCAGAATAATCCCTATTCAATACTGTATGTTCGAAACTCTAATCAGATCATCTCCCTGGAGATGTGATTAAATCAATAGTGATTTAGCAACTTATTAAATTCCCCTTTTTAAAAGCCATTCCGTTTCTGGTATATTGCATTCCAGCAGCTAGCAAACTAGAACAAATGCTTTTTCAGCATCAATTAAGATGATTATGTGATTTTTTTCCCTTTTGATTTGTAAATGTCCTATATTATGCTAATTGATTTTCTTGTGTTGAACCATTCTTGCATTCCTGGTATAAAGCCCACTTGATCATGGCGTATAATTCTTTTATTGTGTTGATGGATTCAATTTGCTAGTATTTTGTTGAGAATTTTGGCATCCATGTTCATTAGGGAGATTGGCCTGTAGTTTTCCTTTCTTATGGCATCTTTACCTGGTTTTGTTATTAAAGTGATTTTAGCTTCATAAAATGAATTAGGTAGTTTTCCTTTTTCCTAATTAAGGAGATAATCCTTTAATTAGATTATCTCCATGGAGATGTGACTCACTCAAGTGTGGATAGTAAACTTGATTAGGTGGAGATGTGTCTCCACAAATTCCAGGTGGGTCTTAATTAGTTTACTGGAATCCTATAAAAGAAGAAGTATTTTGGAGAAAGCTTCAGCATGCTGCAGAACCACGAAGTAGACGGTGCCTTTTGAGAACAACAAGGGAGAAAGCCACGAGATTCTGAGAGAGCAGAGAATACCGCAGAACCACAAAGCAGAGAGTCCACCAGCCAGCAACTTTTGGAGATTAAGAAGGAAAATGCCTCCCAGGGAGCCAGAGAAGAAGGTAGCAGATGACGCCATGTTCACCATGTGCCTTTCCAGATGAGAGAGAAACCCTGAACTTCATTGGCCTTCTTGAATCAAGGTATCTTTCCTTGGATGCCTTTAGACTGGGCATTTCTATAGTCTTGCTTTAATTGGGATATTGCCATGGACTAAAAACTGTTAACTTGAGACTTATTAAATTCTCCTTTTTAAAAGCCATTCCATTTCTGGTATATTGCATTCTGGCAGCTAGCAAACTAGAACACTACTCCTGCTTCTTTTTGTTACAACTTGCATGGAACATCTTTTTCTATCCTCTCACTTTCAACCTATTTTATCCTTGTATCTAAGATGAGTCTCTTATAAGCAGCATATCGTTGGATTATATTTCTTAATCTATTCTGCCAATTTGTATCTTTTAATTGGTAAATTTAGCCCATTAACATTCAAAGTTATTACAGAAAAGGTGTTTCTTGAATCCGCCATTTTATTTTTTGGATTTTATTAGTTAGATCTATATATTCTTTTCCCTCTTTCTCATTTTATCCTTTAAGTTACCCTTACTGGTACTCTTCAGTTCTGTGCCCTCCTCCAAATCTCCCTCTCCTGTCTTGTTTTTTTTTTTTTTTCAACTGACAGAACTCCCTTTAGTATTTCTTGTAGGGCCGGTCTCTTGTTGACAAATTCTTTCAAGATTTGTTTGTCTGTGAACATTTTAATCTCCCTCCCTCAGTTTTTTTTTCTTTCCCTCAGTTTTGAAGGACAATTTGGTTATACAGAATTCTTGGCTGAAAGTCTTTGTTTTTCAGGATATTAAATTTATCCGTAATACTGCCTTCTCACCTCCACAGTGCCAGTTGAGTAGTCTGAACTCAGTCTTATGTGGTTTCCATTGTACGTAGTAGATTGTTTTTCTCTTGATGCTTTCAGGATTTTCTGCTTCTCTTCAACATTTGACAGACTGATTAGTATGTGTCTTGGGCAAGCCTAATTGGATTTATTCTATTTGGATAGAATAGTTGGGGTTCATTGATATGTGTATTTATGTCCTTTATAAGGGTTGGAAAGTTTTCCCACGTTATATCCTCAACTAATCTTCCTAGCCCTTCACCCTTCTCCTCTCTTTCTGGGATGCTGATGATTCTTATATTTGTGTGCTTTGTTTTGTCCATCATTCCCCTGAGATCCAATTCAATTTCTTTTCCATCTTTTTTACCATTTGCTGTTTGAGTGTTCGAAATCAGTTGTCCTGTCCTCTAGTTTGCTTTTTCTTTCTTTTGCCTCTTCAAATCTGCTGTTAGGTGTCTCTAATATATTTTTGATTTGGTCTATAGCATCTTAAATCTCTGTGATATCTGTTATTTTTCTGTTTATTCTTTCAAATTCCTTTTTATGCCCTTCTTGTGTCTCCTTGACCTCCTTTATACCATTAGCCATCCCATTTATTTTATTTAGTAGAGTTATATGAACGTCTTTGATTAGTTGTTCCAAAGTCTGCGTGTTTTAATTTGGTCATTAGGCAGGGCTATATCTGCTGGCATCTAGATATGCTTAGTAATCTTCTGTTGTCTTCACAGCATGTAAATATCTTGATTGGTTTACTTTGTAGGTTACTTTCCTTCAGAAGTCTAAAGCTTTGCATTTGTGGGATGGATGTGGAGCAGGATGCAGGATATGGGGCAGGGCACAACAGCATGGTGATGAGTTGCAATGCAGGTATAGGCACAGGTTGGGAATGCTATGCTTGTGTCTTTGAGCATGGGGTGCAGGTTGCAGGATTGTAGAGGTGCGGTGCAGGGGCCGTGGTTATGTGGTGCAGCTCATGCCAACCTTGAGGTGCAGGAGCAAGATGTGGCATAGTGACCACAGAAGTAGAGCATTCTTAGTTCCGGTCCCTCCATCCGTGCACTCCTGAGGGCTCCACGCTTCTATTTGGAAAGGGGCGCATTAGCTGTTCGCACCAGCTAGATGGTCTCTGGTTCTCTGCATTTCAATTCTTCAGCGTTTGTAACCAGGGACTCCTTATGTGATGTAGAAGACCCTCACAGGTCACTTATACCCTAAAATCACAGTCTCAGTCCCCTTCCTGTCCCTCCTCTAGCTGTTCCTTTGTGTTCCTAGTCTGCCATGTTCCCAGAACCCTGGGTCCAGCCCTTTTGCAGTATTTCATGCTATCTGACTCAAAAAGTCTCATGTTTTGTTATTTTTTTCTGTCAGTCCCACTCCCTGTCTTCCAGGAGAAAAACTTCTAGTACCTTTAACACTTATTCCAGGTTTCTGTGTGCTGGGGTCCTATTTACACTAGTTAGGATTTGTTAATTAATTCTGCAAGTGGAGCTTGGTTGAGCTAAGCCCTTGCTGCTAATAAAGTCTGTTTACTTTCCCCTCAGGGAACCAGCCTGCCATGCCTATGGGGGATGGATGCTGGACTCCACAGCTTGGGGGACTTACAGTTTTTTATGGGGTATCAGCCAGTCTAGCTTGCCCAGACTAGTTTACACTGTGTGTCCAGTCACTGATGTGGCTCCAGCAGTTGTCCTGTAGTGCTCCTGGTTATTTACTACCTGCTCTGGAGGATGAACTAAATTCCACACTTCACTAAGCTGCCATCTTCCCCCTGTCTGCATTAGGCTTTTGAGAACAAAAATAATTTCCAAACCCAAATCTGTCAAGCAGGATTTATTCAGAGGCCCAATATCTATTTCTTTCCCTCACCTCCATTCTCTCCAATCCTCCTTTCACTTCCATTTATTATATTATGGTTTATCCTCACATTGCCCTTTTGAGGTTAAATATCTCCCCATGCAGACATACCCATTGGAAAACTACCCTACCATTGGGAGAACTGTAGCACACTGTGCTGTACACACATTTCCTCATGCTACCTTGTGTAATTTATAGCCTACCCTGCAAAGAAACCCTAGTGGTATATATGCTTCAATCTTTATGCAGTCTTTCAATACTCCGTGGTTTTGTTCTGCTTCAGTTTATCTAACCAGTCCTTAATTATCAGGCCTTTGAATGATTTTCTGACATTTCTTCTTTAAAATAATATTGCCATTGATTTTCTAATAAATACCTCAATTTATTTATGAAAATGTGGCTTTAAAAGTAATTCCTAGAAAGAGGATTGGGCTAAGGACCAATTGGATATTTTTTCTGTTGACTTGTCTATTCATATCTTGTGCTTTGTTTTTATATATGGGTGATATTCTTTGTCTCTATTTTTTTAGATACTACATTAAACATATAGCCTTTCCATGGTATGATTGTATGTATTTTACTCAATTTATTATACAAGATTTTACTTGACTTCACTATTTAAAAAGTTGTTTAAATATAACAGGTAATAAGAGATTAACAGTGTTTTGACTTACTACTTCTGGAATTTGAATCATAGTTAGTAATGTGATTAGAGGGGTTTGTCCGTGTCTTGTTACAGCATTTTTATAAATTCACCTTTTATATTTAGATTTCTGACTTATTAATATTCATCTTGGTTTCACCCAGTGATACAGACACATTTTTTCTTTTTCCTTTTGGACATCCAACTGACTTGATACCACCTGTAACAAAGATATCTTTTTCACATTTAATTGATATATCAGATTTATCATAGAGTAAATTTACACATGCATTTGGGTCTCTATGATGATTTTCTATTCTCTTCAAAGATGAGTCTTTGAGTCCACTGCTGCCTGTAATCACACTACCAAGCCTTTAAAACGTACTTTCCTGAATGACATATATAAGTTCCTTCTTTGATCTTCATTTGAAGGTTTTTCTCCAGCTCATTTTGTGTGCTGGTTATTTCAGGTGTGCTTC
>PVIY010056374.1:0-10819 GCA_004026745.1 Myrmecophaga tridactyla | reverse complement strand
CTGATCCTCTCATCCTTTCAGAGTCCACTTGGTTCTCCTGGGTTCTGCTTCCCTGGAGACTCGCAAGGCAGTGAGCTGTGGCAATTGTAAGACTCATGTCATGTGTTTCCATCTCTCAAGGTTTTCTTCCTTATTGACCAATGTTCAGGCTCTTGTAAACCATTGTTTCATGTATCTTGTCCATTTTTTTGATGGTTTCGGGTATGAGGGTACATCTGGACCCTATTTTTCCATCTCATCCAGAAAGCTACTCCTTTTCATTAACATCCCTATTTACCAACTTTATCTAATTGCTTACCTCCTACTAACCCTACCTAGACCAGTACACCCATCTATAATTACTGCTCTGCATTTCATCCAAAATATTATAGTATTTTAATATAATAACTTGCCATCTATCTGTCTACAAGGACTATAGTGGTTTTTGTTTGTTTGTTCATTTTACATGGGCAGGCACTGGAAGTGAACCCCGGTCTCTGGTATGGCAAGCGAGAACTCTGCCTGCTGAGCCACTGTGGCCCTACAAGGCATATACTGCTTTAGTAAGAATGAGACAGTTATGTTTTTACACATGTAGTCACAAACTCTGTCTGCAAGTAACTTAGATGACGGTTGTAAAGAGAAACTATAACCTTGAGAAGCAACCTTGGAATAAGAATAAAGTAAGTGATTGTAACTATTATACAAAATTATATTTAAAGCATGAACTGTCCAAGTAATTTTCTTTGGGTTTGTCATATCTCTCTTGGATGCAGTCTACTCAGCATACCTGGGAAAATCAACCTGCTGAACGATCCAGTGCTCTCCTTTCAAAGTGGAAAATCAAGTCATAAAATGCCTTTTAATTGTAATGATAAGAAACATTTTTGTGGTCTTGAAGGTATAGGTGCACTGCTTCCACCCCACAGTTTCTGGGATTCCCTAGGGTCAGTTATAACAAGGGATGGGATCTATGGCTTTCAGCTAAAGGACCTCTCTTCAGTTGGATTATTGCCACTTTTTATTTGGCCAGTGCTATTTGCCTTGGTAGTAATTACAACAAACACTAATACTCATTCCTTTTTTTTATGTATAACCTGATGTTTTAAGGGCTGTATAAGCACTATTTCATTTACTCCTTAGAAGCCTCGTTTTTTTTTTGTATGCTGTATGGCAGAAGCCTCATTTTAAAGTTAAGAAAACAGTCTCAGAGATGATGATTGACTTACCTATGATAATTCATAGTTGGTAAGAACTTAACC
Source organism: Myrmecophaga tridactyla (assembly GCA_004026745.1). Lineage (NCBI taxonomy): Eukaryota > Metazoa > Chordata > Mammalia > Pilosa > Myrmecophagidae > Myrmecophaga > Myrmecophaga tridactyla. The sequence goes on along the minus strand of PVIY010056374.1, from coordinate 9,578 downwards.
TAAGTTTATTTGATTCCAGAGTACCTTTATAAAGCAGCTAAATATACTACTCTTAGGTACTCTGAGAATAAATAGTATTGGTAACAACAACTCACATTGTTTTTATTGTGTCTGACTTACTATTCAGTATATTGCAGATATGAACTCATTTAATCATTATAACTCTCTTTGAATATGAGATAGGGTCTAATACTGCTCTTACTTCGCAGGTCAGGAAACTAAGGCACAGATAGTGATATGCTCAGTAAATAGCAGGGCTGGGGTCAGAACCTCCCACAGTCTACCTTGCAGGTTCATGGTTTATCCTCAAAGCTATGCTGATCTTCACGTTATTATATATATATTTATGTTTACTACCACACAATTTGTTGGTTTTCAATGTAGTGTTCTCTGTCCTCTCAGGTTTGTGCAACCAATGACTGGTAAAAGAAAAGAGAGTTTTCATATGTTTCTATCCTTTTAGTCTCTGTCTTGTCCTATTGACTTGTTTTGGAGATGGCAGTCATTTCAGTTCGGATCACCTCTGATTCCTTTCAGCTTTGGTTCATTGGAGATGGTAGGCTGTTCTTTACTGTTGTTAACTGCTGCTTTTGCCTTCAATTACTGCTAAGAGGAATTGAGACATATTTTCCAAGTGAACACACATCATACACATGCAGTTCCTACTAGCAAGTCACAATGGTATATCAAGAAAGTGTACAAATGACAAATGTGTAAGAATGTATGTGTGTGTGTGTGTGTGTTAAAACACCACTTTGAAATGATGTGGCAGTAGGAAGTGCTTTTGGATAAACTAATTCTTGGAAAATATTTTATTTACCTTTGATCTAATTATCTTTGCTACTGAAGTATATTTATGCCTCAGCATCTTCATAATCTTTCTGGACCTATTTCCACCTGTCAGATGAGTGCAACATCTCTTTTCATGGTCATTTACATTTATTTAGAGTTTCCTTGTCTTTCTCATTAGAATCTAAGTCTCTGAAGGCAAAGAGCTTTTAAACTAGTGCAATAACACAAGTTCAAAGCAATCTTCAATTCACTTACTGAAGTCCAGGGGATTTTAATGTTTGTGGGACTATGACTTTGATATATTTGCAAATAAACTTCTGACAATTCATTCTTCTCATACACTACTCTCCATTGTACCACAATTCTATCCTAAAAGCTTCTCCCCTGTCTACTACTTTACTTTCTCTTATTGATGTGTTTGGAGTGTGAAGGGTATCTACTATTATAAGTTGGAAATTCTACGTGTGTCATAAGCTTTTCAACCTAAAGATGCTGTTGACATCCAGAAAGTATTCCTCCTAAAATCAACTTATAAAAGTTAAGTCACTTCAGTCTGATTCCAAACACTCACAATATAGGGTCCCAATTAGCTCCATTGGCCTTAAGATGTGTTTAGGCCCATCCATCAATTTTGTTTCAATATACAGATTTTTGCATAGCTCCTCTCAACCAAAGAGTATACAGAGAGAATGGAATTTTGGAAATCTAAAGTTTAAAGAGAATCTGCAACTTTTCTCAATTTAACTCCTTGCTCCCAGTGGAAACAGTTCTAATCCTTACGAGATAACTGGATATGTAGTCTATTTTTCAAGACAAAGATACTAAACTATTGTAATACATGCTAATGTTTACTAAAAAATCAGTTGCAGGGACATGCAAAAGTAGTTCCGTGGTAGAATTATTGCCTGCCATGTGGGAGACCCCCTACCCCCACCCCCCCAAAAAAAAAGATTCAACAAATGGTGCTGTAATAACAGAATACTCAAATAAAAAAAGAATGAAATGTGGCCCCTGTCATACAGCATACAAAAAAAAAAAAAGCCCAATTGCAGGCTTTACAGTGAAGAAACACACAGCAAGCGCTACAAAGCCAGGCAACCAAGGTTAACATCAGCAGTGAAATATGCTGACCACATGCACACTTGATATGAAATGATGAGAATGGAATTTTACTCTCCAATCTTCCTTCCCAGAGCTTATAAACCCGGCCTAACTATGAAAACCATCAGACAAACCCAAATTGAGCGAAAATTTACAAAATACCTGATCAGTAAAACCTGTCAAGGATGTCAGAAATAAGGAAAGTCTAAGAAACTGTCACAGCCCAGAAAGACCTAAGGAGACATGAGGATTAAATGTAATGTGTTTTCCCAGATGGAATCCTGGAACTGCCTTAAGAAAAAGGTCATTAGAGAAAAACGAATGATACCTGAATCAAGTATAGATTTTAGTTATTAATAGTGTATCGATGGCGGTTCATTAGTTGTAACAAATGTGCCTTGCTAATAGGGGAGCCTGGGTATGGGGTATATGGGAAGCATTTGTACTATATTTGTAACATTTTTTTTTTTTTTTGTATGGGCAGGCACCAGGAATTGAACCTGGGTCACCGGCATGGCAGGCAAGAATTCTGCCTCTGAGCCACCATCACATTACCCCTATATTTGCAGCTTTTATGTGAATCTAATACTATTAAAAATTAAAGTTTATTTAGATATAAAAAATATCATTCAACTACAAGAAAGTACTTTGTTTTTCCAGACTCAGGTATATCTTGATGTAAGGAGAAATGCAGGTTTGTCCTGCTTTACTGTAACAATCAAAGCTGTTGCACTATTGTAGATTATGATAAATGTAAGTGTTTGAGATGGTTATTTTTCCAGTCTTTGAAATTCGGAAGGTTTAATCAGCATCCCAGCTATTTAAAACAAAATCAATAGTTCCCTATCCTTCAGCAATTTCTGTTAAAAAGTGTGAGTCTAGTTACAGTGAAAAATTTCTTGTTCATGCTCAATTTGTTGCAGAGAGAGTTAATATCAATGGGAAAGATAATTGCTTCCAAAATTTTGGAAACAATTTTGGTATGGTCATTTAACATAGTCCAGAAATTCTGACACTTCCTGAAGTGATCTGTCCTAAAAATAGGATGCTAGTAATTTTTTGTATAACATTGATATGGCCATATCCGATCTTATATTCTAACCTGCCCCTTTAAAGCTTATGCCATGGTTCTTATACAGCCTTGTACAGAGAACTATTTTCTACTTTGCTCATGTCTTATTCCAAGAATGCATATAGTTTTTGTTGGTGGATTGAAGAGTCAGCCTAAAAAATATCATTTTGAGACATCATTGTTTTTCTGCACGTATCATGTAAAGTTAGTAATTATATCTGTTATATTGTATGTATCTATTTCTATTTCATTTAATTTCTGATATGGTCTTTTAAATTTTGTACCTCTAACAAATGAGTTAGTAGCACTTTCAGTACTTTGCATACAAATTTCTGCTACTCAGAAATACATAAATCCATTTATTTGACCTTCATTAATGAGGCAGAGTTGATACTGTTAGGTTAATGAGCCAATTATTCTTATATAGAACATCAGTCATGAAGGCATAGTGTCTTCCTCCCTTTAATATGCACATTAATTAAAGATAATTTTTTCTTTGCTATTTGCATTGATAAGTAATAATCAATAAGGGAAGGAATAATTAACATTGTAAACATCGCCTATGTAATATTGGGTCTGAAGTTCCAAAGTATGACTCTTTTGATATAATATGTACTTTCAGATTCGCCTACTGTAATTTTGTGTATATCTCTCTCTTTCCCTTTACTGTGGAGGCAGAAGCAATGGGCGTTGCTATGGCTATCTGTCAATTATTTGGAGAAGAAAATACACTGAAAGCATTACCAGAATCTGCCCTTGACTATTACCTTAAATATAACTCACTAGGTTAACCATGACATTTAATCATAAACTAATAGTTCAAATTATTTATTAATTTTTCTTTCAAGTTGACCTCTGAATCTATCTCAGGGCACAGTAAAAACTGTTTTCTAGTAATAGAAAGATATACATTCATGGATACACTTATGAGAACACAGGTCCTTAATAATCTCCCCAGTAACACAAGATGAATCTACTGCAGCAATGAGCCAGCCAACCCTATGGGTATGTAAAACTATGAATACGTTTAATTCAACATTATTTGGCTTGTCCATAGAAACTTCTCATGTCAAACCTAAAGTGAATTTAATTATTACACTTTTAAACATATTTATATGTCTCTATGCCTGTAATTGGAAGTAGATACACACATATATTGAAGAGAAAATATAGATGCATTTTGTCAACTATAACTTGGTGTATCTATATTGTAACTTAGAAGAAAGAAATAATTTTTCTGAAGTTGGCTGTCTTTTGTGTTGAGCAAAATGCTTTAATGAGATAGCGGCTTGTGAAAAATGAGGTATAGGCATAGCTGGGAGAGCTGAGGAGAGAAACAAACATTAAATTGTTCTTTGTAATAAAATAAGACTTTTTAAATTCCCTGACAGCACGTTGACCAAGGAGAATAGCGATGAGAGAGAGTCACTGAGAGAAAGGAGAAGAAAAGAGACCAACAACACAAGGAAAGCCAGAACTCTATGGGGAGTGTGGCAAATGAGAATTGCTGAAGCCTGGTTTACACACTTGAGTATCTGATTTCCCATAATAAATACTTGGTCATGCAGAGCTGCCATCTCTCCTTCTCTATCTCCACTTCAGCTCCCCAGACTTCAGCTGTAGTCTGAGCAGGTGCACACTGAGGCCAGGGAATGAATCAATAAGGGCAGTGTCCAGGCTTGGGAAGACCCAGAGAGGAGCAGCAGTGCCTGTCTTGGAGAGCGAGAGGATCCACAGGCAAATCTGCTTAGGCAAAAGCAGGAATTCAGAGCTAGCAGTGTTTAGAAACCAATGGAATAGATTTCTCCTGTGGTTGAAACGCATTTCATTTGAATGTTAAAGGACCCGGTATGTCAACTATATCCAGGTTACATATATAACATATTTCATACTCTGAATAAATGATCTATCTACTAGACTAAGTTTAGCAATAGCAACACCACCTTTCCAAAGACTATTTAAAGGATTCATTGAGTGCTCTGACCCCACAAAAGAAATGAGTTCTGGTTGTAAGAAAAACATTGCCCTGCATGATAAAACCTCAAGTCATCTCCCTCTTCTACTACTGTAACATCAGCTAAAGGGTTGCATTTCTCTAAGGCCGCAGAAACATCCCAACAAATCTGGGAGGGAGTGTGTGCTATTGTGCAAAGACTCCCAAGGTGAGTGGAGGGAAGCTGGGTACTTATTTTTATTTTTCCATTTAAGAAAAATATTAAAAGTAGCCTAAGATTACAGACTCTCTTCTTAAGTTATAGAATGGAAAAGATGATTTGAGATCACAGTTGAAAATTAATCTCCATTAAAATCATATTTAGTCCCTGTCCCACCTGGCTGGCACCAAAAGACTGTTAATACTGTTGAACAGGCCAGGTGCATGCTGCTATTTAAATTGATATGTTTTCATATTTATCTTTTTTAAATAATAAACAATTTTTGAAAAGCACAAGTTAGCATACACTGATTGTGCTTGGGTAAAATCCACCCTCCTCTCCCACTTCAGAGTAACTGAATTTGGAGTTAAATTTCAGTTTCTCCTATCCAGAGTAACATTTCAGAAATTAAGCGTTCATTTGGTTCATAAGCAACTTCTTTTAAGGTGGAAATGTATGGGGACCATCAGTCATTCATACTTTAGTATGAATTGCTTATTAATTTACCTTTCTCCTAACATATAAGTACAATCAGCAACAATGAGTGATTGAGAATCTAAATGGGGCCAGAGAGGCGGCTGTTTAATTTAAGGAAGAATCAATAATGGTAGCAGCCCTGACAGTGAGTCTGCGGGTCCTCCCCACAGTGGGGAGTTGAAAAAGAAGAGAGCAAAATAAGAAGGTAACAAACATAAACTGTCTTTACAATTTTACCTCTAGTATACTAAATACTTACAATGCTCAGGTATTAAGGTAAACATATAGATTTAACATAACCTGAGAAAATGTAAGGAAATGCATTCTTTTTTCCCCAACTAAAAGGAGTGTAATCAAAATTTAAAAATCTATTTCTGTCCAACACTCCTACATTAAAAAAATAAATAAATGCACTGTTCCTGTGTTTCTTTTCCCTCCAGACTCCTGCATCTTCCAACAGTAAATCATTAGCAACCTTATGAAATGCCACAGAGAATGGGTTTTTGTGGTAGAAAGATGAACATAAAAGGAGAAGCTGAGAGCAATCAAACATCCACTTAGGAAGCAGTTTTACCTATGGGAATCTTCATTGGGTGCCTTTATTTCATTTTGATTACTGCCTTTACTGTTTCCTGGAGAACAAAGCTCTGATTTCTAGAAGTTGGCTTTCTCTCCTGAGCACATAATTTCTGAGCCCACGGGTATCTTATAGACACTAACTACACTGATTCAATGGACTTCGACAATTTCACGTTTCCTGATTTTTTTTCCAGGTGGATTCCAAAGATTTAGTAAAGCTATTTTTTTTTCAGAAATATATATAACCTAGTGGAAAAATAAATTTACATTGCTCTGTCTTGTAAAATACCTGTCTTCCAAGAGGCTCAACAGACTTTTTGATGCAAGTTACATTCATTTGGGGCCTCAATTACAGAGTAGATATAATATGTAAATTGATTCTCATTCTGGTGCCCGTCAGTAGGCACTGCAGAATTGTGGAACAAATCATATTAGTTTATGAGATAAGTAAGATATGTAAAAATACCATAAACCATGAAGCGTACATATAATTGTCTATTCTTATCAGCCAACGCACCTCACCAGAATGCTTTATGGTAAGGAAAATGTTTTAACATAAAGAAATTGGGTACATGTTGTGGTATGTATACATATATATATATATATAGAGAGAGAGAGAGAGAGCGAGAGAGAGAAACTATTTCTGGCGCTAAATTAGGCATCCCATTTATTCTATCATTAATTGTTATTAATTAGATTTGACAAAGACCTTCAAGTATAGACTATCATTTAAGTTTTCTGAATCTCAGTTACCTTTTTTTTTTTTCTAAGGGGAGTGACATAAAGAATGATTAGACTAAATAATTTCTAAAGTCCCTTCTAGAGCGATTATTTTATTATTTGAGGAATAACACAGGTTCCATATTAAGTAGTGAGCTTCCACAATAAAGTGTAAGTAGGTTTGGGGGAAATTTCCCCTATTATTTTAAATACCTTGGCATTTCTCTTAGGTTGTATGGCACATATTTTAGTCCAACCACTTATTTATTAATAGAACCTAAATGTTTATGCAATTTCTTCACGGTTACACAGAAATGGATCACAGATGAAATTTCTTCACTGAATCTTTTCTTAACATCTTTGCATGTTTTATCAGGTCACAGTTCATTACAAGAAGCAGAACCACTCTAGAAATGTTAAGCAGAAAGGGAATTAGGTGCTTATAAAATCATTGGATGGACGGGCAGGGAGAAGCAGGGATTGTGCTGGGCCTCCAGTGTTAACTATCAGCACCAGAGACCCAGCCACCAGGGAAGCCACCCCTCCTGCCACAGGCAGATCAGGAGGCCATCACGAGACCTCACTATTGAAGCTGTACTCCAGGGACTAGGAAGCTAAGTCAAGCCACCTGCTGCTACTGCTGCTGTCTCTGCCATCATAGATGCCTCTTGGTTCCCACCATCTGGTGCTGAACTTGGTCATCTGTCCAGTTGCCAATCCTGCTGGGAGCTGGACACTGGAATACTACTGTTGGAAACCCCATGTCAGTATACCCTCGTTCAGCAACAGAAAACAGCCAAAAGGAACATGAAACTTGGCCTCTGTCTTATTTTCATTCTCCAAATCAGAGAAAAGGACATCTCATGGAAGGAATGTGATTCACATCCAGGTTCCTAGCTGCAAGGGAACCTGGAAAATGGCATTAAAGTTTCCCAGTCTCTGCAGGACTTTAAGTGTGCTCCTGTGGTCCACAGCAGCAGCACCAGCATTCTGTGAGAATGTGTGAGAAATGCTTTTTCTCATTTTCGCCCTAGACTTATGAAATGAGAAACTGGGGATAGAGCCTAGAAGGATGTTGAGTGCCAATTGACCATATCTGAGAAATGTATCAAGAAGCACATGCTTTAACACACAGGTGGCCTAGTAGTTTGAAGCTAAAAGAGGGAAGAAAGAACATAAAGAATGCTAAAAGATGTTTAAGATATTGACTTTTAAAGTTGTGCATTTATGAGAAAAGGGAGATTTTAGTATACTGCAATTAACCACTACTCTAAATTTGTTACATCACTTTTTCACACTAGCATCTCTCTCTGTCTTTTGTATTAGAAAACACCACTGGTCCCTAATACTAGATTATCCAAAATATAGCTTTATTTAGAATGATTCCAAGTCACTCGTGGAATGAATAATCATCTGGAAAAAAAACAATTTTAAGGCTCTTAAATGTAAAACACATTAAATGTGTTTTTGATCAGGACTGTTTGATCAAATAGATCCTTAACGTAAACAATCCCTAACAGGTATACTTTGTTTTATTATTCTTTAAGTGATATACATAAAGAAAAAAGAGGGAAAAGCGTGGACCAGTGATGATGATGCCTAATGAATCAAAGGGTACATTACGACTCATTCAAATATGTATTCCTCAGTCGGTTTGTCTGTTCATTTTTCTATGAAAAGAAAATAGCAGTTGCTTTTCAATTCTGGGAACCCTGTACAGGTCCCTACATCCAGGAAGTTTAGCTGGTTATTTTGAAAGTTAGTTTAAACTCATTTGAAAGAAAAAAGGTATCAAAATCTTCTGTAAAAATTCAACTGTCTGGTTTTATTCATAAGTTATTATGTTCAGATGTTACAAAATAATGTGGAATATATTTGATTATAGAAAACTTTTGTCTTTATACCAAGCATAATAACCACATGTTGAATATGTATGGTCCTAATTTCTGAGGCTTGCCCATTTCTTTATGTTTTCTTAAAAGAATTGTTCCAGTTTGCTTCTGATGTGAATTTTCACATGGCTGGAACGTGCAGCAAACTAAGGTGATTGTGGACCATGAACTTGACAGGCATTCCTGCTTTTCTCAGCACTCCTTTCTTATTGTCTCAATTAAATAAAGTACAAACGCAAAATATTCTGTCATTAAAGCTTGTGAACTTACTGTCTTCTACCAAAAGTAATTCTAGTGGACACCACCCCTCCCCACTCACGGTCATAGCAAAGAGAGTCCAAGAGATAAACTTTAGACATGACATGGTCAGTACTTCCAAAGGCAAGATGAATTGACTCTGTCCTTTATAAAACTAAAGTGATGAAAGTGTTAATAGGCAAATCCAACATTTCTCTTCTCATTCTGGAAACAAATAGGCTGGCCTCCTCTATTTCTTAATAGATAATACACAAGATGGAAGCCAAGCATACTTTTTCAGAATAGAGCAAGAGATAAGAATTTTGTAGAACATATGCTTTCTTTACTTCCTTTGATGAAATTTGAATTAAATGTTTGTGTTTTTGTTTGGAATTAAGTTACAAAGACCTTGTGCTATCACATTGAACTTTAGTGAGAGTGTATAAAGCCTGCTCCTGCTCAGAAGAAGGTGGGACAGCCACATGGCAAATGGCCACAGGCAGAGAGCTTTGCCTACAAGTGCAAGATTTAGATGTAAGAGAGATGTGGGTGGGT
>PVIY010056373.1:0-13337 GCA_004026745.1 Myrmecophaga tridactyla | reverse complement strand
TTGTCCCAGTTCAGTGGATTTGGGTGCTTGTCAAAGATCAGCTGAGATAGGGTAGGTTGAGTTTAGTTCTGCTCCAAGGAGAAGTTAGAGAAGGGATGGGAGGGTGACTGAGACAGTGATTCAAAAGTGCAACTGACCTGGAAGAGCCTTCTGAATCACATAGGGCAGACCTGGTTGCAGGGGCTGAGGAGGTGAGAAGCCAAAAATTGAAGACTAACACAGAAATACAGAGCCCACAGGAGTGCATGGATGGGGAGACAAGGACTAGGAAGTAAGCCAAGTTGCGTTCCTTGAATGCACTAACCTTATCAGCACAGCTCCATGACCCATGGCTCACCCCACACCCCACACACCTGAACCCCATCACCCACCCCCACTCCCCATGCTCCAAGCTCCCCTGCCCAACAACCCCCAGCATGCATACCAGCCTCACACTCCACCCCAGATGCATTCCAACCCACCTCTCCTGCACCCCTCCTGAGCACTACCTCCCCCTCCCTGCTCCCTGCACACTGTTGCCAGCACATAAAGGCTGTGGGCACTAACCTCCATACCACGCTACACCCGCCAACCGCCCATAGTGTTGCACAGCTGAACTCCACCCACCCTGAACTCTGAATATCACTTAATGGCCCTCCTAGACCTGTGCATGCTCTGGGACCCCAGACACACCCCTCAGCTCTGGCAACATCAGTTTATGGCACTTGTAGACCCATGCATGTGCAAGACCCTCAGTCACTCTTCTCAGCTTTGAGAAAATGCTGACCTGTACAGCCAGGTCACATCCACCCCCAGCCCGGGAAGCCATAACAGCGACCCACTGCCATAGCTCTGTGCATGTGCACAAATGGCCCCATGCCCTAGATCAGTGCACACCAAGGTTACGCCCCCACCCCCAGACCTGTGCACCCACATAGCTACATCCTCCCTGGCACTGAGTCCCATGTTCACAAGCACCAGCATTACATCCCCACCCTGTGCCTTTACCTATACCGCAAAGCATCACCGCACTGTTGTGCCCCACCCTGCACCCTACATCCAGCTACACACCCAACCTACAAGCACAAGGCTTGGACTGAAGGAAATCAACTCTCAAAGTAAAGCAATTAAGATATTTGCATGCGATGAAAACAACAGAAGGTCGCCAAGCACATCACAATGCAGACAGATATAGCCCAGCCTAATGACCAAAATAAAACACTAGAGGAGTCACAGATGTTGAAACAACTAATCAAAGATGTTCATATGAGTCTACTTGACAAAATAAGTGGGATGGCAAATGACATAAAGGAGATCAAGAAGACAGTAGAAGAGCATAAAGAAGAATTTGAAAAGATAAATAGAAAAATAGCAGATATCACAGAGATTAAAAACTCTTTTTGACCAAATAAAAAACATGCTAGAGGCACACAACAGCAGATTTGAAGAGACAGAAGAAAGAATAAATGATATAGAGGACAGGATAACTGATTTCAAACACTTAAAACATAAATGGCAAAAAAGATGGAAAAATTTGAATTGGATCTCAGGGCAATGATAGACAAAACAAAGCACACAAATATAAGAATCATTAGTGTCCCAGAAGGAGAAGAGAGGAGTAAAGGGCTAGAAAGAGTAGTTGAGGATATAATGGGAGAAAACTTCTCAACCCTTATAAAGAATACAAATATACAAGTCAAAGAAGCCCAAGAAACGCCAAACAAAATAATCCAAGTAGGTCTTCCCCAAGTCTGTCAAACATTGAAGACAAACAGAAAATTCTGAAAGTGGCAAGAGAAAAACAATCTATATACAAAGGAAACCACATAAGACAGTTCAGCCTATTCAACTGGCACCATGGAGGTGAGAAAGCAGTGGTATTCTATATTTAAGATCCTGAAAGAAAAAGACTTCCAGCCAAGAATTCTGTACTCAGTCAAATTGCCCTTCAAAACTGAGGGAGAAATTAAAATTTTCATGGACAAACAAATCCTGAAAGAATTTGTCAACAAAAAACCATCTGTACAAGAAATACTAAAGGGAGTTCTACCAGTTAAAAAAAAAAAAAAGACAGGAGAGGGAAGTCTGGAGGAGGGCACAGAATTGAAGAGTACCAGTAATGATAACTTAATGGATAAAAAGAGGAAAAGGGAAAAGAATGCATAGATCTGACAATAAAATAAGAGAGATAAGATGGTGGATTCAAGAAACGCCTTTGCAATAATAACTTTGAATGTTAATGGACTAAACATACCCGTCAAAAGATGCAGATTGGAAGAATGGGTTAAGCAGTATAATCCAGCTATATGCTGCTTACAAGTGACTCCTATTAGACACAAGGATACAAATAGATTGAAATTTAAAGGATGGAAAAAGATCTTCCACACAAGTTGTAACCAAAAGAAAGCAGGAGTAGCTATACTAATACTGGATGAAATAACGTTAAATGTAAAGACATCATAAGAGACAAAGAAGGATGCAATATTTTAATAAAAGGAACAATTCACCAAGAAGATAAAACAATCATAAATGTATAAGCTTCCAATCAAGAAACAACAAAGTACATGAGACAGATATTGGCAAAACTGAAGGGAGCAATAGATGCCTCAACAATAATAGTAGGAGACTTCAATACACCACTCTCCTCTATAGATAGAACAACCAGACAGCAGATCAACAAGGAAACAGAGAAGTTAAACAACTTGATAAATGAACTAGGTCTAATAGACATATATAGGTCATTGCACCCCAAAACACAAAGATACACATTCTTCTCTAGTGCTCATGGAACATTCTCCAGGATAGATCATATGCTGGGGCACAAAATAGGTTTTTATAAATTTAAAAACACTGAAATTATTCAAAGTACTTTCTCTGATCACAGTGGAATGAAGCTGGATCTCAATAACCACCAAACAATGAGAACATTCACAAATATTTGGAGATTAAATAACACAATTTTAAACAACCAGTGGGTCAAAGAAGAAAGTGCTGGAGAAATCATAGCTACCTGGAGATGAATGAAAATGAGAATACAACTTGTTAGAACTTATGGGATATAGCAAAGGCTGTGCTGAGAGGGAAATTTATTGCCCTAAATGCATATGTTAAAAAACAAGAAAGAGTAAAACTTTTTTTTTTTTTAACATGGGCAGGCACCGGGAATCAAACCCGGGTCCTCGGGCATGGCAGGCAAGCATTCTTACCTGCTGAGCCACCATGGCCCGCCCTGAAAGAGTAAAACTTGAGGACTTACCTGGCATCCTGGAGGAACTTGAGGAAGAACAGCAAACTAATCCCAAAGCAAATAGAAGGAGAGAAATAACAAAGATTAAAGTATAGTTAAATGAATGAGAGAATGAAAGAACAATAGAAAGAATCAATAAAACCAAATACTGGTTCTTTGAGAAAATCAATAAAATTGATGGGCCACTAGCAAGACTGACAAAGAAAAAAGAGACAGAAGATGCAAATAAACAAGATCAGAAATGAGAAGGGGTGCATTACCACATACTCTAAAGAAATAAAAGAAATCATAGGAGGATACTAAGAAGAACTACATGCCAATAAACTAGACAACTTAAATGAAATGGACAAATTCCTGGAAACAAGCTACACTGACTCAGGAAGAAATAGAAGATTTCAACAAACCAACCACAAGTAAAAAGATTCAATCAATCACCAAAAATTTTCCTTCACAGAAAAGTCCAGGGCAGGATGGCTTCACAGGGGAATTTTATCAAACATTCCAAAAAGAACAAATACCAATCCTACTCAAATTTTTACAAAAAAAATTGAGGAAAAAGGAATCCTCCTAACTCATTTCATGAAGCTAATATCATTTTAATGCCAAAGCTGGGTAAAGATGCTATAAGAAAGGAAAACTGCAGGCCAATCTCCTTAATGTACATAGATGCAAAAATTCTCAACAAAATATTAGCAAATCGAATCCAACAACACATTAAAAGAATTATACACCACGACCAGGTGGGGCTCATACCAGGAATGCCAGGATGGTTCAACACAGGAAAATCAATTAATGAAATACAGTACATTAACAAATCAAAAGGGAAAAATCACATGATCATTTTGATTTATGCTGAAAAAGCATTTGACAAAATTCAGCATCGTTTTCTGATAAGAACACTCCAAAAGATAGTGATCAAAGGTAACAATCTCAATATGATAAAGGGAATATATGAAAAACCAATAGCCAGCATAGTACTCGATGGAGAGAGACTGAAAGCTTTCCCCCTAATATCAGGAATGAGACAAGGATGTCCATTGTCAACATATTACTCAACATTGTGCTAGAAGTTCTAGCTAGAGCAGTTGGGCAGGACAAAGAAATAGGTATCCAAATTGGAAAGGAAGAAGTAAAACTTTCATTATTTACAGATGACATGATACAATACTTGGAAGATCCTGAGAAATCTGCATCAAAGTTACTGGAGCTAATAAACAAATTCAGCAAAGTGGTGGGAACATGACTAGGGACATAAAGGACTTGTACACAGAAAACTACATAACATTGCCAAAAGAAATAAAAGAAGGGTGGACCACAGTGGCTCAGCAGGCAGAGCTCTTGCCTGCCATGCCAGAGACCTGGGTGCCTGTCCATGTAAAAGAAAGAAATAAAAGAAGATCTGAATAGGTGGAAAGACATTCCCTACTCATGGATAGGAAGGCTAAATAGAGTTAAGATGTCAATTTTACCCAAATTGATCTACAGATTCAACACAGTACCAATCAAAATTCCAAGAACCTACTTTGAGAACTTGGAAAAGCTCATTACCAACTTCATCTGGAAGGAAAAGAGACCCCAAACAGCTAAAAGCATCATAAAAATGAAGAACAAAGTGGAAGGATTAACATTCCCTGACGTTAAAACCTATTATAAAGCCACAGTTGTCAAAATATCATGGTACTGGCCCAAAGATAGAAGCATTGCCCAATGGAATCAAATCAAGAATGCAGAAATAGACCACCAAATCTATGGGCAACTGATTTTGACAAGGCTCCCAAATCCTATGAACTGAGACAAAATAGTCTTTTCAATAAATGGGCATGGAAGAACTGGATATCAACAGCCAAAAGAATAAAAGAGGACCCCTATCTTATACCCTATACAAAAATTAGTTCAAAGTGGATCAAAGACCTAAATAAAAGAACTAGCGCCATAAAGCTTCTAGAAGAAAATGTAGGGAAATATCTTCAAGACCTAGTAATATGAGGTTGCTTTCTAACTTTACACCCAAAACACAAGCAAGAAAAGAAAAAATATATATAAATGGGAGCTCCTCAAAATCAAATGCTTCTGCACCTCAAAAGACTTTGTCAGAAAGATGAAGAGGCAACCAACTCAATGGGAGAAAATATTTGGAAATCACATATTGGACAAAATTGCGATATCCTGCATATCTAAAGAAATCATACAACCCACAGCAAAAGAGCAAACAACCTAATTATAAAATGGGCTAAAGATATGAATAGGCATTTTTTCTGAAGAGCAAATGCAGATGGCTCAAGAGCACATGAAGTGGTTCATTTTCCCTGGCTATAAGAGAAATGCAGATAGAGATTACTGTGAGATACCACCTCACACCTATAAGAATGGCTGCTATTAAACAACCAGGAAACTACAAATATTAAAGAGGGTGTGAAGAATTGGGACACTTATGCACTGCAGGTGGGAATGTATGATGGTGCAGCCACTATGGAAGACTGTTTGTTGTTCCCTTAGGGAATGAAATATCAAGTTGCCCTATGACCCAGCAATAGCACTACTTGGTATATACCCAGAAGAGCTGAAAGTAATGACACAAACAGACATTTGCACACCAATGTTCATAGCAGCATTATTCACAATCACCAAAAGATGGAAACAAAACAAATGCCCATCAACAGATGGGTGGATCAACACAATGTGATATATATATATATGACAGAATATTATGCAGCAGTAAGATGAAATGACATCCTGAAGCACATGACAAGATGGATGAGCCTTGAGGACATAATGCTGAGTGAAATAATCTGACTCAAAAAGATAGATACTGTATGATTCCACTTTTATGACTATGGAAAAGGTGGCTGAAGGATGCAATGACTGAGAAGTAGATTGGCAAATAATTGTGTATACTTATAAATGACTGTTGTGTTGCTACAAAAAAAAAGGAATGAAGTCATGAAGCAAGCAACGATGTGAATGAACAAGTGGGAGAATAGGTGAGGAAAAATACGTCAGAAACAAAAGAACAACAATGGTATGGTCTCCTTCAGAAAATGCTTATAAGAAAACAGGGGATTGTAAGCTTTTATAGCAATCACATTTAATCTAGAGTGGTAATTATTATTTCTAGATTTCAAGAGGCTGTTTTGTATATATAACCTGATATTTAGAGATAACAATGAAGCTGATTAAGTTGGGGTTAAAGTAATTCAGAACACAAGGGTAAGGAAGACAATGTCTATATTTTAGAACCACACCTACTCTTTGAGACCAAAGGAAGAAAGGTTTATTTAGTCTGGAACTGAAATTTTCTATAGCACATAATTTAACTCAGCCTATCTGTATAGCTTATTTGAACAACTGAAACACAGGGAGCCCAGAATAAGAAAGAGATCCTTTAATCCTGTATAGTTTAATGTAATGCCTGGATACATCCTAGAGTACATTAAGCAGATAATCAAAAGGCATTGGCAAAGTCCCCTGAGAGAGGAGAGAAAAAATATGGAGCTATTAAGCTTTACCATCGGGAAATCCCCTGATACTGTGTCAAACTTTAGGGGCACCCAAATCAATAGACCATACCCTTGATCATGAGGCTTACTCTTGTGAAGCTTATGTAGGTAGCATAGAAGCTTAGACTACCTATAGGCATGCTAAGAGTTACTTCTGGAGGACATCCAGGGGTGAAAGTCTCCCTGGTGATGTGGGAGATGACTCCCAGGGATGAATTCAGACCTGGTACCCTGAGATCAACAATTCTATCCTGACCAAAAGGGGGAAAAGAAATGTAACTAATAAAGTATTAATGGCAGAGAGAGTTCAATTATAGTAGAGAGGCTACTCAGGAGGTTGGTCTTTTGCAAGCTTCAGTTAGATCTTGCTACCTATCACAACCTGCCAAAACCCAACCAGGACCATTCCAGCCAATTCTAAAGAACACCTAGAGCAATATATAAGATTCTACAATGTTTCCATGTACTAAAGTAACTTTCCAGAAACCTACAACCTCCAAATGGGTCCCTGGTCCAGATAAATCCTAAAACCTAGAGGGACCAACCTCTGCAGAACATCCAATAGTTCCATTCCCTTACCCCATATTAGTGACAGACACTTCCAATATGAAAAAGTTAGAATGGCCATAGTCCAAAGACCTGTAAAGAGAGGGATAGAAAGATCAAAGGTGATGGCGGAGTTATACAGAAAAGACAGGATTTAACAAATGAATATGATTGCTGAATCACTAAATTGATATCTCTTCATCTCCAGTATCTTAGAGGAGCTAGAAGTAAAAACCTAACATCATGGAATTGTATAACCATGTCAAATTCTGAAATATATTTTACAACTATTTGTGGTACTGTGTTTTGAAATTTATTGCTTTTTTGTATATATGCTATTTTTCACAAAAAAGAAAAAAAAGTCAATTGTGGTGATTTAAAAAATCAGTTGAACATAGATTTGGTGGTTTGTTTCTGCGCTCTTGATTTGATTCCATTGGTCAATGCTTCTATCTTTCTGTCAGTACCATGCTGTTTTGTCCACTGTGGCTTTATAATAAGCTTTAAAATCAGTAGGTGTTAATCCTCCCACTTCGCTCTTCCTTTTAAGGAAATTTTTAACTGATTGGGGTGCCTTTTCTTTCCAAATGAATTTGATAACTAGCTTTTCCAAGTCTTCAAAGAAGGCTGTTGGAATTTTGATTGGTATTGCATTGACCCTGTAGATCCCTTGGGTAAAACTGACATCTTAACTATATTTAATCTTCCTATTCATGAGCAGGGAATGTCTTTCCACCTATTCAGGTCTTCTTTGATTTCTTTTACGAACGTTATGAGGTTTTCTGTGTAAAGTTCCTTTACATCCTAGATTAAATTTATTCCTAGATAATTGATTCTTTTAGCCACTATTTTGAATGGAATTTTTATCTTAATTGCCTCCTCAGTTAGGGCATTTCTTGTGTATAGCAATATACTGATTTTTGAACATTGATCTTATATTCTGCCACTTTGCTGAATTTGTTTATTAGCTCAAACTTTCATTCATTTCTCAGGATTTTCCAAGTATGGTATCATGTTATCTGCAAATAATGAAAGTTTTACTTCTTCCTTTCCAATTTGCATACCTTTTATTTCTTTTTCCTGCCTGACTGCTCTAGCTAGAATTTCTTGTACAGTGCTGTATAATAGTGATAACAATGGGCATCCTTTTCTCATTCCCAATCTTAGGGGGAAGGCTTTCAGTCTTATCACCGAATACAATACTGGCTTTGGGTTTTCTATATATGCCCCTTACCATATTGAGGAAGTTATCTTTGAATCCTATCTTTTGAAGTGCTTTTATTGGAAAAGGATGCTGAATTTTGTTAAATGTGTTTTTAGGGTCAGTTGAGGTGATTAAGTGATTTTTCCCTTTTGATTTGTTAATGTACTGTATTACATTGATTGATTTTCTTGTGTTGTACCATCCTTGCATTTCTCATATCAATCCCGCTTGGTCATGGCATGGAATTACTTTAAGGAGTCATTGGATTTTATTTGTTAGTATATTGTTAAGAAATTTGGCAACTATATTCATTAGGGAGATTGGCCTATAGTTTTCCTTTCTTATGGCATCTTTTCCCAGTTTTGGTATTAGAGTGATGCTACCTTCATAAAATGACTGAAGTAGTAGTTCCTCTTTTCTTAATTTTTTGGAAGAGTTTGAACAGGATTGGTGTTAGTTCTTTTTGGAATGTTTGATAAAATTCCCATGTGAAGCCATTCAGCCCTGGGCTTTTCTTTGTAGGAAGATCTTTTCTTTTGGTATGTTATATGGCCAGGGTCACATTTCATTCTTTTTCCACATGAGTATCCTGTTATTGCAGCACCATTTGTTGAATTTTTGTTTTGCTTGCTTGTTTTTTTTTTTGTTTTTTTTTTGGGAAGTGCATGGGCTTGGGTTCGAACCCAGGCCTCCCACATGGCAGGCGAGAATTCTACTACTGAACTACCCTTGCACACCCCTGTAGGAAGATTTTTGATGACTGATTGAATTTCTTTACTTGTGATTTGTTTGTTGAGATCTTCTATTTCTTCTCAACTCAGTATAGGTTGTTTGACAGAACTCCATTTGCTATTTCTTGTAGGGCAGGTGTCTTGTTGACAAATTCTCTCAACCTTTATCTGTCTGTGAAAATATTAATCTCTCCCTTACTTTTGAATGACAATTTGACTGAATACAGAATTCTTGGCTGGATGTCTTTCTCCTTCAACATCTTAAATATATTACAACACTGCCTTTTTACCTCAATTGTGTGTGTTGGTTAGTCTGAACTCAGTCTTATATGGTTTCCCTTTTATATAGTGAGTCACTTTTCTCTTGCCACTTTCAGAATTTTCTGTTTTTCTTCAACATTTGACAGACAGATTAGTCAGTGTCTTGAAGTAGGCTTATTTGGATTTATTCTATTTAGGGTTCATTGGGATTCTTTGATTTGCATAGTTATGTTTATTCCCCCATTATCTCCTCAACTAATCTTCCTAGCATTTTTCTTTTCTTCTTCTGGGATATCAGTGATTCTTATATTTGTGTGCTTTGTATTATCCTTCATTTCCTTGAAATTCAATTCAAATATTTCCATCTTTTTTGCTATTTGTTCTTTTGTGCATTCAAATTCAACCATCCTGTCCTCTAGTTTGCTTATTCTTTCTTCCGTCTCTTCAGATCTGCTGTTATGTGTCTCTAGTATATTTTTTATTTGGTCAACAGTATCTTTCATCTCTGTGATATCTGCTATTTTTTTACTTATACTTTCAAATTCTTCTTTATGCTCTACTAGTGCCTTCTTGATATCTTTTATGTCATTAGCTAGCCCATTGAATTTATTAGTAGAGTTGTATGAGCATCTTCGATTAGTTGTTTCAAAGTTTGTTTCTCCTCCAGTGTTTTAATTTGGTCATTAGGTTGGGCTATATCTGCCTGCATCTTCATATGTTTTGTGATTTTCTGCTGATTTCATGGCATTTAATTATCTCAATAGGGTTACTTTGGAAGTTGATTTCCCTCAGCCATTTAAGGTTTTGTATTTGTGGGATGGCCATGGGGCTGGACATGGAACAAGGTGCAGTGGCACAATATTGGGGCATGATGCAGGGCTAGACATAGGGTGGGGGTGCTATGCTCGTGATGCTGGTACCTGCAGGTGTGGGGTGTGGGGTTATGAGGGTCAGTGCGGGGGTAGGATGTGGTACAGGCAGGCCTTGAGAGGCAGGGTGCAGGACAGAGAACACAGAGATAGAATGACTCAGCAGGCGAATTGCAAGGACTGTGTGGGTGTGCACAGGGTGCAAGGGGGCAGGACATGAGGGGGCAGGGCATGTGTGTACAGAGGTGGGTGGATTGTTTGGAGTGGGAGTGCTGGGTGTAGGTATGTGTGTGCACAGGGAGTAGAGCGGTGGGTTGCAGGGTTCAGGGGGCATGGTGTGGGTGTTTGGGGTGAGGGGATTGGGGAACAGATTCTTGGGCCATGGAAGGTGGGGCTTAGGTATGTAGGCATGGGGGGGGTGCCAGGGCCAGGGTGTCATTGCAAGTGTCATGGCATGCATTGGAGTGTCGGTGTAGGGTGGTCAAATGGTGCAGTTTGGCTTGCTTGCCTCCCTGTCCATGCACTCCTTAAGTCTACCAGCCTTTGTTTGGAAGGGTTGCTGTAGGCTTAGTGTGCTAGTTGGATGGTCTCTATGAACAGGGAAAACTCCTTTACTGGCTTCCAGGCTCCCCAAGGGAGCTTTGAGCTGTACAGCTTGGTGGTGTTGGGGAGCTGACATCCCAATCTAGCTGCAGTGGCAGCCACTTTCCTGGGCATGGCCTCTTGTGCCCTGTGGAGTTCTGATGGAGCCCACTCACCTGGTTCTCTGCAGCTCAAATCCTCAGCTTTTTCATCCAGAACCTCTCTAGGTAGTGAAGAAGACCCTCTCAGGTCCTTCACACCCTGAAACTGCTGACCTGGTCATTTTTCTACCACTTCTCTACCTGCTCCTTAGAGCAGTTGAACTCAGCCTATCCTATTCTGCTATCTTCCCAGAAAGCCATCTTTTCACTTTCTACCTTCATGTGTCTTTGAATTTATTATAAATCTCTTGCAGACAGCAAATAGTTGGGGCATGCTTTTTTATACATTCTGCCAATCTCCTGACTTTTGGCTGGAGAGTTTAATCTATGTATTTTAAATTCACTGCTGACAATGCAGGACCTTCTTCTACCATTTTGATATTTAGTCTTTGTGTCTCTTATATATTTTTGTCCCTCAATTATTCCCTTAATGCTTCCTTTTAATTATATGATTTTTTTTGTTGTTTTGTACCATATTGAGTGCCTTCACTTTTCTATCTGGATATATGTTTCATCATTTTCTTTGTGGTTACTATAAGGTTAAAATTTAACATCCTAAATATATAACAATCATATTCAATTTGAAAATAACTTAATATCAATAACATACATATGCATTTTTCTTATATACAACTGTCCCCTCACCTTTTTTTTTTTTTTTGGTACTTGTTATCACTTGTATTTTTGATTGTTGTATGTCCAAAACCATAGATTTATTATTACTTTTTATTCATTTTCATTTTAGTGCCATAGAAGGAAAGAAGTGGAGTTACATACCAAAGAATATGCTATAATAATATCAGCGTTTGTAATTACCCAAATAGTTATATTTACTGCAGATCTTTATTTCTTTATGCCTCTTTGAACCATTGTCTACTGTCCTTTCCTTTTGGTCTGAAGAACTCCCTTCACCATTGCTTGTAGAGCAGGTCTAGTAGTGCTGAACTTGTGAAGCTTTTGTTTATCTGGGAATGTCTTAATCTCACCCTTATTTTTGAAAGAAAGTCTCACCAGATACAAAATGTTAGTTGGTAGCTGCTTTCTTTCAGTAATTTAAGTATTTCAGCCCACAGTCTTCTTGTCTGTATGGTCTTCAATGAGAAATTAACTCTCAATCTAATTGGGACTCTGTTGTATATACCACATTGCTTTTCTTTCCACTTTCAGAACACTCTCCTTGTCCTTTGCATTTGATAGTATGATCAGTATATGATTGGGTGCATTTTTCCTTCATGTTTATCCTGTTTGGTGTTCTTTGGGAATCTGATAAATATATTTACAGCTTTTGCCAAGTGTGGGAAGGTCTTTGCTATTATTTCTTTCAGTAGTCCTACTTCCTCTTTCTCTCTTTCTTTTCCTTCAGCGACTCCTCTAATGTGTACATTTGTATGCTTGATGGTGTCCCAGAGGTGTCTTGGGCTATTTTTTGTTTGTTTGTTTTATAATTCTTTCTGCTTTATAATTTTCTGTTTATAATTTCTTTCTGCTTTTTAGTCTGTCTCATTTCAAGCATCTTGCCTTTGAGTTCACTGATTCTTTCTTCTTCCAGCTCCTATCTGCATTTGACACCCTCCTAGGAATCTCTCATTTCAGTTATTGCTGTCTTCCACTACCAGAGTACCCAGAGGTAGTTTGGTTTGGTACCTTTTAAAATTTTCATCTCTATATTAAGATTCTCATATTGCTCATTAATTGCTTTCCTAATGTCCTTTATATCTTTCTCTGTATTTTCCTTCATCTCCTTGAGCATTTTTAAAACTTAAAAAAAAATTTATTTATTAATTAAAAAAAATTAAGAACAAACAAAAACATTAACATATAATTCCATTCTACATATATATTCAGTAATTCTCAATATCATCACATAGTTGCATATTCATCATTTCTTAGAACATTTGCATCAATTCAGGAAAAGAAATAAAAAGACAGCAGAAAAAGAAATAAAACAATAACAGAAAAAAACATTATACATACCATACCCCTTACCCCTCATTTTCATTTATCACTACCATTTCAAACTAAATTTATTTTAACATTTGTTCCCTTTATTATTTATTTTTATTCCATATATTCTACTTGTTTCTTGACAAGGTAGATAAAAGGAGCATCAGACATGAGGTTTTCACAATCACACAGTCACATTGTGACAGCTATATCATTATTCAATCATCCTCAAGAAACATGGCTACTGAAACACAGCTCTACATTTTCAGGCAGTTCTCTCCAGCCTCTCCATTACATCTTGAATAACAAGATGATA
>PVIY010056372.1:0-13340 GCA_004026745.1 Myrmecophaga tridactyla | reverse complement strand
TTTCTATGGGTCCTCTGATATCCTGTAACAAAATCCTGCAAAAAGTTTAAGAATCTATCTACACATACATGCTGCATGACTCTATTTATGCGAATTCTAGAAGCTTCAAAGTAATATAAAGAAGATCAGTAGTTGGTAGGTCAGGACTGGTACCTATGAGTTGAGGGAGAAATAACACAGAAACAAGAGAAAATTGTAAGGCATTAGATTTCTCATTATCCTAAGGGTGGTGCTGACCACATGGGTGCACACATATGTCAGTACTTCTTGAACTGTGCACTTTAAATATGTGCGTTTTATCATATATCAATTCTTTATTCAGTGAAGCTTTTAAAATATAAACTAGACAGGATGGTGAGGAGACATGAAGGCAGAAATAATGCCATGTGATGGGCTAAGTATTCCTGAAAAGATTTTCCTGAATCCTGGTCCTGTTCACTCTACCTGGGTAAACACTAGAATGCAGAAAGATTACACTGGGTTTTAATTACACAATGACAGCATTGTGGGGGATAAAACCTCACAGGCTTGTCCCACTCTGCCCTGAAGTTGTGTCAGGTTTGAAATTGGGTCCAGTGCTGAGAAGTGCAGGTCCAGGCATGGGTGAACATTTACTAGATGTGAGCTCATGTCTATATCACACATTCCCTCTATTATTCTGCTTGTGGTTTTAAATTTGTGGATTGGAGGTAACATTAATGCTTTCTTAAAAAATTAATTGCCTGGTTTTAGTAAAATAAGATGATGGGCATTAGTGTTTTGGCTGGCACAATCACATAATAAGAAGTCACATTTTCTTGATGCCACCATTGCCGACGAACATCCCCATGTCACACATCTGCTCTGGGCAGTGTCGCCTCTGAAGAATTCCAACCACAGATCTTGTTACATGGTAGAAGAAATAAAAAAAATAGGACACTTCTCTTTGCTGATTAAAACCAGCTCAAATGTGATCCTAAGAGGGAAACCCTAGTTCAGGGTTCCCCAGGTGTTCCAATTCTGTGACAAGGAGCAACCAGAGAAGACTGGTCATGCGATTTGGACTGTGTTTGCCTTATTGCAATGTTAAAGGAATTTTATGGAGAACACAAATTTTGAGTATATGTGCACACGGTTAAGAGAATGATTGGTTATATCTGATATTTCCCTGACCTGTATGTATTTTCCTGACCTGTAGATGTCCAGTATGAGAAAAAGATTACATTGTTTTGGAGAGATTTGCTGCAGTACGAGTGGTCCCAATCTTCTCTTGGATAGTCTCAGAATTCACATTTGTTGGATACTGGATGGGCCGGTGCTATATTATACAAGGACATATATGGACTTATGAAATTGACAACCATCACACAGAGTCTATGAATGCTCAGTTCACTAAAGAGATAATGCCCAAAGCAGTTGTGGCTGATGTAGAAAGTCTGAAAACCAAGGACATGGCCGTGTATTACAGACTGAGACACAGCGCAGCTACTGTTAGCCCAGCCAGTCCCATGTCTCTCCTGTAGAGTGGTCCCCAAAGGGAACATTGCACCCACAGCTCCTGGATCATGTTCAGAAAGAGGCTGGAGAGGGTGTTTTGTCATCTGGAATTTCCTCTAATGGTTTGTGTTTCCACTTCTCTCCCTGTGAAGAATTGTTCTGAGCTTGGATCATTGTCCCTGAAGATGTATGGACAGTCCAGCAGCTGAGAGCAGAGAGCAGCTTTGATGTGCACAGGTTCTTTTGGAACCAAAGGGAGCCTAGAAATGGGCCACAGATGTTGAGCTGTGACAGGCATACTGAGCATACCTGTAGCTCACCTACCCATGGCTGCAATGCCTGCCAAGGACCATTCCAGCTGCCACACAGCAAAAGATCTGAATGCCCAGGACCAGACACGATATGTTATTTGTGACCACAGTGTGTGGAAAGAGAAAGAAGCCCAGGTCCTTTGCTTCTTTAAGGGCCAGAGCTTCAGTATAGGACACTCTAATGATGACAGAACACAAGGGCCTGGATCAGGAAGAGTTACAGGAGGAACCAGGACCAGGGCAGTTTCAGAAGAAGGATAAAGATGCTTCTTTGCAGCATCCCAGGTTTCTTCTTTTGATTTCTCTGTTCATCTTATGGGAAGGGACAGATATCCTGGTCTTGACTCTCCTACATGGTTTATGATGGAATAGGTTCAGTGGGATTTCATCGAAACAGCTAATTTTTATCAATTTATTGATAAATAAAAATCCATAAAGTTATGTGGAAGAAACAATATGTGAAATACTTATTTCACCTGAATTAATGTGACCAAAAACCCATTGTTGCATTGAATGTGTCAATTTGAGGAGTTACAGAAAAATGTCACCAATTAAACAGACAGTTTGACCTTCAGCATAGTGTCATACCAGTGACAAAAATTACTCAACTTGTCAATTTGAGTTTTCTGCCTGCACCTCCCCACACAGCACCTGTGCTCATGCACTTTCTGATTGCCTCATGAACCAGGTCCTGAACCTTAGTGCATGCCAGATGGTATTCTTAACCCCAAACTCCTGCCACAGACTTTGGTGATTTAAATGTTCAGGCTGAGAATATTTGACCTCATATTGCTGCTTCACCAACCTGGAACTGGGCTAGAGTGCCTTATTTATTTATTCATTCATTCATGTTTTATTTATTTATTTTCTTGTATGCTGCATGGCAGGGTCACATTTCATTATTTTTCCACGTGAGTATCCCATTATTGCAGCACCATTTGTTGAATTTTTGTTTGTTTTTTTGTATTTTGTTTGTTTGTTTTGCTCGTTTGTTTACTTTTTGGGAAGTGCATGGACTGGAAATTGAACTGGGGTCTCCTGCATGGCAGGAGATAATTCTCCCACTGAACTACCCTTGCACCCTCCATATTTATTTTTTAGTCTCTAATTAATGTTACTGAATTGCCAGGTTGCAATATGCTACATTCAGGGACTGTTCTTGACATGAAAAGTGGAAAGTGATATTGAGAGATGAGTAGATAAAGTAGGCCAATATTCAGATGAAGGTCTGGGGCTGAGGGTTGCTGCCCCTCCCCAGTTGTACTGGTATGATATGCAGTATAATGGCAGGTGTTCCCTGCACAATCATTGTGATCTGAGGTGAGGGTACACACAGGTGATTTATACCTCCCACTGGATACTGTTTCATTTAAGTAACAGCATATAAAATAGCTAACAGCACTGACAACTAATAAAATTACAAACACGAAATTACAATTGAAGAATGACATCAGAAGTATGGAAAAAGTGACCCAATGGCCCTTCCCTCCCTTCCTACTTCAAAAATCAATGAGAACCCATTATATCAAACTTCCTGTGGAATTTGTATATATCATATAATACATATGCACGTTATACATTCCATATATATGGAATATATATGTACATAAATATACACAGGTGTGTGTGTGTGTATACACATACCATGTAGTTGGGGCTATGCATATATATAATCTCTGGTAGTTGAAAATGATGACCATATTCTCAGAGCCATTCATTAAACGTGGCCCCATTGATCTCCTCATACTACACAGTTCTTGCTTGAAAGTAAAGGAATCAGAAAATGGTGAAGAGACATCCAGGGAGAAGACTGTTCTGCTGGGGCTCAGCCAGCATCCTCCTCCTAGGGTAATCCTAAGACAGGGACCGCCCCTCTTTCCCTTTTATTTTACATTCATTTGCCTCCTAAATGCAAATCAGCACATGGGGAAATGGATGAAACTACAGCACATGTTTACTTAAATTCAGGTTCCTCCTCAGTCTGGATAATATTTCCTGGGCATCATGGACCTCACCTACAAGAACATGAAGCCCTTGTGGTTCTTCTTATTTCTGGTGGCAACTTCCAGATGTGAGTGTCTCAGGGATTCAGAAATGTAGGTAATGGGGATGATGTATCTAAGCTTATGACTCAAGGCTGTTCTCCTTATTCCTAGGTGTTTTGTCCCAGATAGAGCTGAAGGAGTCAGAGCCAGGAGTGGTGAAACCCTCTGAGACCCTGTCCCTCACCCGTACTGTCTCTGAAGTATCCATCACAAGCAGTGGTTACTGCTGGCATTGGATCCACCAGCCCTTCAGGAAGGGGTTGCAGTGGTTGTCAGATATATGCTACGAAGGTGACACTTATTACAATCTATCACTCAAGAGTCTACTCTCCATCTCTAGAGACACTTCCAAGAATCAGTTCTCTGTTCAGCTGAGCTCCGTGAGTGATGAGGACACAGCCGTGTATTACTGTGCGAGAGACACAGTGAGAGGAAGTCAGTGTGAGCCCAGACACAAACCTCCCCATGAAGGAGTTGGCTGAACTGTAGGTGACTCTCAGTATTCGTCAGAGAAGGGATAAACCCAAAATGTAGTCAGGCTCAAGGAATATGTGTGGAAGCAGGGAATTCCTGTAATGATAGAGGTTTATTTTTCTTACTTAAAAGCATTTAATTCCTGGGTATTCTGCACTACATTTTTTCTAAATAATAACATATTGTATCCAAGCTCCCAACACATAAAATGTATGTGCAATGCCACTTTATACAATATGGAATTAGGTACACACAAACACACTTTAATTAGTTTTCTTCATTTTGTTCTCCTGGATTAGACTAGAAATGTGAACAAATTTTCATTCAACTAACACTCTGAATCTGTGCAGTAAATTCTCTGTAATCATTTCTTCATCCTGACTCTGCCTAAGGAAATATAAACATATAAAAATATTAATAGTAATAATAAAAATTGAATTTGCATGATTGTTTTATCACTGTAAGGACAGATTATTCTTTCTTTCTTTCTTCCTTTGGGAGGGCGGTTGCATGTTTCAGAAATCGAACCTGGGTTTCCCACATTAAGGTGAGCATTCTATCACTGAACCACCCGTGCACCAAGACAGATTATTTTATGGTAGAATAACTTCATCTGAATTGAAAATTAAAGCCCAGATAGCGCTTTTTTTCTTTTTGCCATGGGCAGGCACTGGGAATCGAACCTGGGTCTCTGGCGTGGCAGGCAAGAACTCTGCCTGCTGAGCCACTGTAGCCCACCCCCCAATAGGCTTTATTTATTTTTTATGTTTTATTTTGTATTGTATAATATAACATATACAAAGAAAAGAAAGAAAAAAAACAATTGTTTTCAAAGTACTCTTCAACAAGTACTTACAGAACAGATCAAAGAGTTTGTTATGGACAACCATATGATCTTCTCAGATTTTTCCATCAAACTGCTCCAGAATATAGGAGGCTAGAAGGAATACATTTTTTATCATCACAATTGACTTTTTTTTTCTTTTTTGTGAAAAATGACATATGCAAAAAAGCAATAAATTTCAAAGACAGCACCACAATTACTTTTAGAACAGATTTTAGACATTGCCATAGATTACAATTCCACAATTTTAGGTTTTTAATTCTAGCTGTTCTAGGGACCGAAGACTAAAAGAGATATCATATTTATTTGTCAAGTGCTATCTTCTCTGTATAACTCCACCATCTCCTTTGATCTTTCTGTCACTCTATTTAGGGTACTTGGGCTATGACCATTTTAACTTTTTCATGTTGGAAGGGGTTGACAATAATAAGGATTAGGGAGATAGAATTACCTGATATTCTGGATAAACTGGGCCCTCTAGGTTTTTGGATTTATCTTGTCTGGGGCTCCATCTGGAGGTTGTAGGTTTCTAGAAAGTTACTGTCGTGCATGGAACCTTTGTAGAATCTTCTGTATTTTCCTAGGTGTTCTTTAGGATTGGCTGGAATGTTTTAGTTGGGGTTTGGCAAGTTATGATAAGTAGCAATGTCTAATTGAAGCTTGTATAATAGCAACATCCAGTGCAGCCTTTTGACTCTACTTGAACTCTCTCTGCAACTGATGCTTTATAAGTTACACGTGCTTTTCCGCTTTTCATCAGGGTGGAGATGTTGATCCCATGGTGCGAGGGCCAGACCCATCTTGGAATCATCTCCCATGCTGCCAGGAGACATTCACCTCTGTATGTCATGTCCCATGTAGAGGGGAGGGCAATGATTTCACTTGCACAGTTGGGCTTAGAGTGAATCCACATCTGAGCAACAGAAAGAGGTCCTCCAGAAGTAACTCTTAGGTATACCTGTAGGTAGGCAAAGCTTCTCCACTACCTACATAAGCTTCACAAGAGTAAATCTTAAATCTAGGGCTTGACTATTGATTTGGGTGTCCCCAAAATTTGACACAGTATCAGGGAATTCCCTGAAAAAATAAACCTTTCTTCCTTTGGTCTCAAAGAGTATGTGTGTTTCTAAAATATAGTCAATGTCTTCCTTACCCCTCTTTCCTGAATTATTTTAACCCCAACCTGATCAGCTTCCTTCTTATCTCTAAATACCAGGCAATATATATATATATGCCTCTCAAAATCCAGAAATAATAATTAGCACTGTGGACTAAATGTGTCTGCTATAAGAGCTTACAATCCAGACCCCTGTTTTCCCATAAGCATTTTCTAAATTTTTCTTTCATTTCTGGGTTATTTTGCCTCACCAAATACCCCACATCATTCACATCATTGCATGCCTCACGACTTCGTCCCTTTTTGTAGCAGCAAATTATTTGTTTATATGTATCCACCATCATTCACCAATCTACTTCTCTGTCAGTGAAACCTTCAGCCACCTACATTCATTAGGCATCATGTATAATGCCCCAAAACCCACGGTTTATCAACACTCTCAATTATAGATAATTTCACCTTTCCCAAGAGAAAGATAATACACACACCTCCACCAAAGAGGACATCTAAACCTCCTCTTAACTCTTGCTCCTCCCCCCATTATTTACCCCTGCTGTTGCTGTGGTAGTGTTGATGTTTTCCTGTTAAACATAGCCCAAAGCATGTAATAGTGGTTTTTCCACTTTACCCTCGACTTAAACATTCTTTGTACATGAATCACACCTTTGAATTAGTTCTTTCAAGAACTAATTTATATTTCTAGTGTTAATCAGTGGGACACTGATTAGTGTGTACTGAATACATGGCTTTTATTATCAACCTTTTGTCTTATGGTTTTCAACAAGTTGTTATATTAATTTAATAAATCATATATAAGAGCTCCAATGACAGCAATAGTGTATGACATAAAAGCAATATTTCAGGTGAGCATCGGGATTCCTGATGCTGGAAGGGGTACTGGGGATGTTGAGGGTCCTCATGACCTCTTATAAATGCCAGAAGATTCAGATGTATGGTGAAATTCAGACCTGCACTGGGAGTAGGAAAAGATACTTAAAAATGGACTTCATACCTAGAAATGATTATTTACCATCACTAATAAAACCTGTGCACAAATCTTGTTGGGAAGGTCTGGGCCCAATTGAGTTCCCTTTATGTATAGAAGAGAGAGGATGAAACAGGATCCTATCAATGTGGAGTTCTCTTCTTGACCAAAAGGAAGAAGAGACAAATGAGATAAAATAATGTTTTGGGGCTGATATATTTCAAATAGTTCATGAGGTTATTCTCACGAGGTTATTCAGGAAGTACCTGAAACTGCTGAACACTATTCCAGTAGGCTTGATTCTTGAATATGATTGTCTAAATCTATAGCTTTTACTGTGTGACTGCATCATCGTGGAAACCTTGTGGCTGACAATTCATTTAGCCAGCGTAAGGACAGATGAGTAAAAAATTAAGGACTAAATAAATGAACAAATAAGTAAATAAGTAACTGTGGGATAAGGCATAAAAATAAGTTGGGTAGAGTGAAGAACTAGTGATCAAGGAGAGGTAAGTGTCAGCAGTATGGGATGTATGAGTTTTTAATTTTTCTTATTTATTTTTTCTGGAATGATGCAAATGATGTAAAATGATCATGGTGATGAATACCCAACTATGTGATGACTCTGTGAGACACTGATTGCATACTTTGGGTTGACTATATGGTACAAACTACCTAATTTCCTCAAGAAGAAATAGAAGACTTCAAAAATCCATTTGCTAGTAATGAGATAGAATCTGCAATCATCTGCTATCCAACAAAGGAAAGCCCACGACCAGATAGCTTAATAGTGGAATTTTAAAAGCATTGCAAGAGACTTAACTCCAATTCTGTTCAAACACGTTAAAAAATTTGAAGAGGAAACACTCCCTAAGTTATTGTATGAAGGTAAGATCACCCTCATACCAAAGTCAGATAAAGAAAATTAAAGAAATAAATACAACAGAAAAATATCTTTTATGAATATAGATGCAAAAATCTTCAACAAATACTAGCAAGCTGTATCTAACAGGTTACTAAACAATTTATAAATCAGTATGGTATTAGGCAGGATTCTCTAAGGAAACTGAACCAACAGGAAGAACATATATAACTAGGAAATTTTATTAAAATGTCTCACACAACTGTGGGCATGTGCAAGTTCAAATTTCATAGAAAAGGCCATGAGTTGACAACAATGGTAAAGGTTTTCAATGAGTTCCTCAGGAGAGGCTGCCTGGTAGAAGCATAGACTAAAGTTCTCTCTTCTGACTGCTGAAGTCCTCACCTTTATCTCTAAGTATCAAATGATTTTATTAAATCCAGCTGGTTGGATTCTTTCATTGGCGAAGAAACTCCCCTTAGTTGATCATAGATATATTCAGCTACAGACACAATCAACTGACTGATGCTTTACATCCACAACATATCCTCACAGAAATGGGTAAGTTAGATTTTGCTTGATCAGAAAACTGGGCACCGTCTCCTGGCTAACTTAACACATGAACATAACCATTACAGTTCACCACTTGTCAACTGGGCAACTGTACTAAATATGTAATTTCATACCATATTTAATCTCTAAGTAGATCCCAATAACAGACATATTTTTCACCTAACAATACACAACTGTCCTACATACAACCCAAAAACACACTATATCTTGCCAGAATAAGGTGCAAGTCCTTAGGTAGCATTCATTCATAAACTTGTCATCCTATAACTTAAAAACTATAACATGAACAATAAAGCCCATTTCATGTGATAATGGGATGAGGTAGAAAATTAAAAAAATTCTTTATGTACAAATACAAACATACCCATAACAATATAAGGAAGATATGTTCATAAAATTACAGTCCTCATTTCTGTAACTGGTCATGTGGTCATGGCTCATAATTATCACTACCTTCTTCCACTACCCATTCCATGTTCCATCTACCTTCAGCAAGCACCTCAGCTGGCCATTGTTCTTTGCCTGGTGGGGTGACCCACAACTTCATTCTGGAAGTTTCTGAGCCATTAGTAATCCTGCCAGTATTAGGTTACTGCAGTTTTCTATTTACTCTACAGGGCATGGTAGTACTAAAAGACATCCTGGAGCATCTCCTGAATTCAAGCACAACACTTCTTTACCTTCATTTTGTAGTTGCCATCTCCTTTATCTTGATAGTTAAGATCGATATCCCCAGAAACCCTTTTGTTGCCTGTTGATCCAGAGGCATGAGAAGCTGAAGTGACCAGGTGGCAGTCTTAACTTACAGTTCAATCAGTCATTGTGAGTCTCCAGTCATTGTGCACTCCTCCTTTTGTATCTAAGATCTGTAGACCAGGAGAGATTAAGGTTGTAGTGTTAGGAAGCACAAATATTTCTAGTCGATCACTGGGGGTGATAATGAGTGGTGCTATTCCACCCTTTGGTTCCTGGATCCATGTATGCTGGCTATTGGAGAAACAGCATTATAGAGTGGATGCCAATTAAGAACATATACAGCCTCCTGGAGAAAATTGAGCACAAGTCCTGCAAGGTATTGCCACAAGGTTGGCACCATAATTGAGTCTTCAAAAGGCCATTCCATCATTCTATCAACCTGCTGCCTCTGAATTATGGGAAGCATGGTAAATCCAAAGAATCCCATGAGCATGTGCCCATTCTGCACTTCATTTTCTATGAATTGGATACCTTGCTCGGAAGGAATGATCTGTGGAATACCATGATGGTGGATAAAGCATTCTGTAGGTCCATGGATGGTGTTTTTTGGTGGAAGTGTTGCATGCAGTAAAGGTAAGTCCATATTCAGAGTATGCATCTATTCCAGTCAGAAGAATTCACTGCCCTTTCCATGACAGATGTTGTCAAATACAATTGACCTGCCACCAGGTAGCATGTTGATCACCTTGGGGAATGGTACAATATCAGGGACTGAGTGTGGGTCTATGCTGCTGCAAGATTGAGCACTTAGCATTTGGTGTGTGGAAGTCCATAATGCTGAGTGCATTCATACTGCCATCCCTACCACAATACCTCTTTGAGAACACATTTAGCAAATGACAGCAATGGCCGGTGTTCTAGTTTGCTAGCTGCCAGAATGCAATATACCAGAAACAGGATGGCTTTTAAAAAGAGGAATTTAATGAGTTGCTAGTTTATACTTCTAAGGCCAAGAAAATGTCCCAATTAAAGCAAGTCTCTATAAATGTCCCATCAAAGGCATCCAGGGAAAGATATCTTGGTTCAAGAAGCCTGATGAAGTTCAGGGTTTCCCTCTTAAGTGGAAGGGCACATGGAAAACACAGTCAGAGTTTCTCTCTCATCTGGAAAGGCACATGGTGAACATGGTCAGGTTTTCCCTCTCTTCTGGAAGGGCACATGGCAAACTTAGCATCATCTGCTAGTTTCTTCTCCTGGCTTCCTGTTTCATGAAGCTCCTTGGGAGGCATTTTCCTTCTTCATCTCCAAGATCGCTGTCTGGTGGACTCCACTTCTCATGGCTATGTCATTCTCTGCTCTCTCAGAAACTTCTTTCATTCTCCAAAATGTTTCCTCTTTTATAGGACCCCAGAAACTTATCAAGGCCCACCGAAATGGATGGAGACATGCCTCCAGCCAATCCCGCATACCAACCACTCTTGATTAAATCTCATCTCCAGGGAGATGATCTTATTATAGTTTCAAACATACAGTGCTAAATAAGGATTATTCTGCCTTTACACAATGGGATTTAGATTAAACATGATTTTTCTAGGGGACATGCATCCTTTCAAACAAGCAAAGCTAGGAAAAGAGAATATTAACCCACACAATAGGTCATCCTACCCACTTGAATATTAAAACATTCCTCTTCTGAAGTTACCCTCTGGTGAGCATTCATGTGGAAAACAAATATCCTCATGTTCTTTTGTCCACTCAGAAATGTCTATCCACATATATCTTCCCCAGATGTCTTTGTTACCAATTTTCCAATCATGAACCATCCAAACCCTGAACAACTTGTCAAAGCATGAACATCACTCCATTAATCAGTGATGTTATTCCACTTATTGCCACAAATTTGCCTTTGATCAGTTTGCCTTCCAAATCAGGTGCACTGCTTGAAATTCCACCCACTGGGAGGATTTCCTTCACACTGTCCTTCAGTGACAACCCAGAAAGAGGCTATCGCACTGCATCTGTCCATTTTTGGCTAGTACCTACACATCATACTGAACGATCTCTAAAACAGGCCTAAATTTTCTTTTCCTCAGTCAAAAGAATTTAGGGAACACCCCAAGAGGTTTCAACTCTTGTCTGGGAAAGAGAAGGTATTGTGGCAGAAGTGGGGGCCATGGGTATTTTGGCCACTTCCTCATGTAACTTACTTGCGCCTTCAGGACCTGTGTGAGCTCCATCTTGTAAATACCATTTCCATTTTATGATGGATTGCCATTGCGCATGCCAAACTTTATGGTTTGGCCGGTCATATAACAGTGACTTCATGATAGGCAAGTCAGGTCTTATGGTAACTTGGTGTCCTATGATTAAGCATTCAGTCTCTACTAAAGACCAGTAGCAGGCCAGAAACTGTTTCTTGAAGGGATAGGGGTTATCTGCAAAGGATGGTAAGCCAAAATGCTAAGGACCTGCTTTGTGTCTCCTATAGGGGCCTGCCAAAACCTCAAGACAGCATCCCAATTTACCACTGACACCTCTGTCATCTTTTGACCCAGCAGGTTACATGGCCCAAGTGGCAGAGCAGCTTGCAAGCAGCCTTGATCTGTCATTGAACCTAACTTTTTTTCTGATCTCCACACAAAACTAGCAGC
Source organism: Myrmecophaga tridactyla (assembly GCA_004026745.1). NCBI lineage: Eukaryota > Metazoa > Chordata > Mammalia > Pilosa > Myrmecophagidae > Myrmecophaga > Myrmecophaga tridactyla. Next base: position 1,306 of record PVIY010056372.1, on the reverse strand, counting down.
TTTTCTAGTCATTTTGCAAGTGAACTGGAGTCACACATCAAATGAAGAACATTTTGTCTCCCAAACCCAAAGAGGCCAACTAGGCATTGTGCAACCTTTTTGGTCATAGGAGGGACCAGACGCAATAGCCTATCCCTCACTTTGAAGGGATATCTCCACATGCCCTACACCAATGGACACCAAGAAATTACACTATGGTGGGAGTCTTGTATGTGTTTATTGGATTTATCTACCATCTTCTGACATGCAAATATATTACAGAGAATTCTAGAATAGTTGTTTACTTTTTCCTCCCTTGGTCCAATCAACATGATATCATCAATATAATGGACCAGTGTGATTTCTAATAGAAGGGAGAAATCATCAAATTACCTGTGGATGAGATTATGATATAGGGATGGAGAGTGTTTTATTTTCAGCACTCTGGGTTGGAATGCAACTTTGCCAGAATAACACAGCTTTTGTTTTAAGTGTGCAATTTGGATAAAACAAGACAGGCAGGCATATAAACAGATATTGTTGGGGAACACATGCTAGCTGGCCCCTGGCTCTCTTCCATGGTTTTGTGGAGTTGCTCTCCAACCCTTTCAGCTGTCTTGAAGATTATCTGGATACTTTTCAGATCAAGTAAGGTATGACTTTTCAGAGTACTGCTGCTTCCATAAACTTTGTTTGTTTACTGTCTAGCTCACAGACAGGTTTTTGGAGACAGCAGTGGCAAGTGGTGAGAGTATTTGCTCTAGCACTATTACATTTTTTATTTTTTTATTTATTAATTAAAAAATTAACAACAAACAAACAAAACATTAACATATCATTTCATTCTACATATGTAATCAGTAATTCTTAATATCATCACATAGTTGCAGATACATCAATTTAGAAAAAGAAATAAAAAGACAATAGAAAAATAAATAAAATGATAACAGAAAAAAGATTATACATACCATACCCCTTACCCCTCGCTTTCATTTATCACTAGCATTTCAAACTAAATTTATTTTAGCATTTATTTCCCCCTATTATTTATTTTTATTCCATATGTTCTACTCATCTGGTGATATGATAGATAAAAGGAGCATCAGACACAAGGTTTTTACAATCACAGAGTCACGTTGTGAAAGCTATATCATTGTTCAATCATCATCAAGAAACATGGCTACTGGAACACAGCTCTACATTTTCAGGCAGTTCCCTCCAGCCTCTCCACTAGGTGATATCTACTTAATGCATAAGAATAACCTCCTGGATAACCTCTCGACTCTGTTTAGAATCTCTCAGCCATTGACACTTAGTCTCATTTCAC